>NQLW01000092.1:681931-737894 GCA_002312845.1 Kalanchoe fedtschenkoi | reverse complement strand
TTAAAAAATCCGAAATTACAGGATAAGATTAAAAGATTGCAGGATAATATGTCTTTAGAAATCTGTAATGATCATCGAAATGGTTTTTGGGTTTGGAAGAAACACATTGTTAGTCTTCCATATGAGGAAACCTTTAATGAAAAGGACATTCCTACTTAGGCAAGACCTTGTCAAATGAACTCTGAATATTTAGAGTTATGTAAAAATGAGATTAAAAATCTGTTAGATAAAAAACTAATAGTTAAATCAAATTCACCTTGGTCGTGTACTGGTTTTTATGTTAATAAGCATAGTGAAATAGAAAGAGGGATACCAAGATTGGTAATTAATTATAAACCTTTAAATAAAGTTTTAAAATGGATCAGACATCCAATCCCTAATAAGAAGGATTTGCTTGATAAACTACATGATGCTATCATATTCTCTAAATTTGATTTAAAATCTGGATATTCGCAAATACAGATTACTGAAAATGATCAATATAAAACTGCTTTTAATGTTCCAATAGGGCATTATGAATAGAGAGTAAAGCCATTCGGATTAAAAAATGTTCCATCTGAATTTCAACAAATCATGAATGATATTTTCATGCCTTATAGCCAATTTATAATTGTCTACATAGATGATATCTTGGTATTTTCAAAAAACATACAAGAACATTTTCATCATCTAGACATGTTTAAAAAACTAGTCATACAAAATGGTTTAGTCATATCCAAACCAAAAATGCTTATTTTTCAAACTAATATCAGATTTTTAGGCCATAATATTGAGCAAGGAAAAATAATTCCTATTAATAGAAGTATAGAATTTACTTCTAAATTTCCGGATGAGATAATAGAAAAAACTCAATTGCAAAGGTTTTTAGGAAGTCTGATTTATATATCACCTTATTATAAAACTTAGCGGAAGATGCAGCTATTTTATATGAAAGGCTTAGAAAAAATCCTAAACCTTGGACTGATGCTCATACGCAATCTGTCAAAAAGATAACAGAAAAGTTAAAAATTTTGCCACGTTTATCTTTGGCAAACCCCAATTGGGAAAAAATTGTTGAAACTGATGCTTCGAATATAGCACATGGAGGTATTCTAAAACAAATAAATCTATATAACAAACAACAAATGTTGGTAAGGTATCATTCATAGAAATGGACTAATAGCCAAAACAAATATGCAACGGTAGGTAAAGAAATCTTAGCAATTGTTAAATGTGTTTTAAAATTTCAAGATGATTTATATAATCAAAAATTTACCGTTTGTACTGATTGCATTGTTGCTAAATATCTTTTTACTAAAATTTTAAAAATGACATATCTAAGCAAATGTTTGCTAGATGACAAGCTCATTTAGCCCCATTTGATTTCCAAATTGTTTATAAAAAAGGGGAAGAAAATAGTCTCCCTGATTTCTGAACCAGAGAATTTTTGCAGGAATGATTACAAGGGGAAAATCTCCCTATCGAGGCAGAGGTAATAATACCTCTAACTCTAATCTTGGAAGGGGTTATATCTCTTTTCCTATTACTCAACATGAAGACAAGAGACTAATAGCTTCTAGTTCATAAATAAGTGAACAAGAATGGAAAGGATTTCAGGAATTTAAGAGGAAAAAATGTGGAGAAGAATCTTCTTTATCCTCTGCAGCATAATATGCTAAAAAATATTATCTGAAGAGGCGGATAATATCCCCTTGAAAATGAGGCTGAGAATAGAAATAATATTTCTTTTGGAAGATAATGATCTTCAATGGGAAAAAGAGCCCTGGACAATAATGACCAGGTATTTGGATAATGTATCCTATGCGGTAACGTCATACAAACCCAGAAATTATTTTGAGCAGATCTTAAAGATCAGTAATTGTGATATTAAACATTTTTATTCTATGAATAAGAATGTTTGTCAATATTCTAATATCACAATTAAACGGATAATATCCGTACAAGAGTGGGGAATATCTCCTCTCCGTGAAAAGGAAGTTATACATCCTGAGACAAAATCTGCCTTGAAATATAATTATTGGGATTATATCCAAGCTTTTGAGAAGGTATTTTATATGAAAACCTTCAATATAAGCACACATGGTTTATCAAAATTTGTGGACAAGTTTATAACAGTCTCGTACCAAATTGGTTCAAAAATTGGTGGCTTTATAACGGACCATCCAGGAAAATATTTCCCGAAACATTTAAACCGTTATACGGTGAATGGGTAAAAATTTCACCCAAAATCTTAGAATCGGTAATGTCCAATAAATGTTCAGAGGAAATTTCTTTGTTATACTTCTTTGTTGAATTCTCAATACCATGGATCTGGAAATGGGCACCATAGGTCGGTCATGCTGACGAGGGTTTACCCTGCATGAAAAGAATTTGTTATACAAAATTCTGGAAAAAACTGACCGACATTGACGAGAAGTCAGGCCAAAAATTTGGTCAAGAAACAATTGATAATATTCAATTGAAGATTGAAGAATACAAATCCTTAAAGGATTCAGCTGGAGAAAATAGCCAAGGATTAAATCCTTTCCAGCAGATCTCAATGAAATTGAGAATGGAGAATAAGGAAATCTTAAAGGAAGACTTAATGAAGGCTTATCTCAAAGAAATGAAGAAAGAGATTGACAGGCAGTTCTCAAAGAGCCAGTCAGATGCCAAATCAGACACGTCAATGAAGACGGTGGCCTCATCATCAGGAGCCTATCTTGAAGACTCCCTAGAAATTGAAGACATATCTGAGGAGGATATTGACAGCTTCCCCAAAAGAGTGAATGAAGAGCTGGCCAAGAAAGATTAACTAAAAAAGAAATGGGCCAGAGCTGATGACTGATGGTGACTGACAATAGTCCAGATTATTAAAAAATGGACCAAAGCTGATGGAGACTAGGAATAAGTCCAGATACTGTTGCTAAAAGCAACTTTCACTGTTTGTAAATAGTTTGTCGGCTACTGTTCATAAATAGTACGAATAGTATGTCGGTTAATGTTGTAAATAGTTTGTCGGGGTATTACGTCATCCATGACGTAATGTTTTTGCCTTGAGTCAGGCCTTAAGTCTATAAAAGGCCTAAGTGGGTTAAGAGAGGGAGACAGAATCTCCTCCGAACTCTGCTTCTTCTCTCTAAAAACTCTGCTCTCCTTGTAAATTTCCGGTGATCAATAAAGAAGAGTTTGCATAGGAGCACCTCTCCACCCCCGACTGTAAGTTTTTTTGTTCTTATCTTTAATTTTGTTGAAATTTTAAGTTTATGTTATGGAGGCTAGCCTATTAGGCTAACTCTCCGGATGTTAAACTATGTAAACATACATACGTGGATCTTTGTTTTTCTTGTCCTGGGTAAGGGGTAAGGCGATTTGAGTGGGTTCAAGTGGGTTTAGTTGAGGCAGGAACTGGCTTTTTGTTAACTCGAACCAAGAGCAAGCCCGTTTTAAGGTCGTGTGTTGAGGCCGTGTTAGGGCGCTTAAGCTCGGATCGGTGGGAGTTAACAAAGACGAAGGTTTCTAAACTCGTACAAATGACTCATGTAGACCCAGTTATTCATGCAAAAGGGATGAGTCCCCGGAAATCTATTAGGTCAGTTACCTGGATGGTTTGTGGTACACCCGAGTGTGTAAGACCTGGTTTAAGGCAACGAGGGGTACTATAGACTGGAGTAACGCATGACCTTGATGGTTCCCGGGGCGGGGCCTCTCTTGGCATGAAACTCTGAGCCCCCACTAGATACTAAGGGTTGCCAGGCGACAAACGGGCTCAGAGTTTTCACGCCAAGAGACGCCCCGCCCTCGGGAACCATCAAGGTCATGCGTTAATCCGGTCTACAGTACCCCTCGTCGTCTTAAACTAGGTCTTACACACTCGGGTGTACCACAAACCATCCAGGTAACTGACCTAATAGATTCCCCGGGACTCAGCCCTTTTGCATCAATAACTAGGTCTACATGAGTCATTTTTACGAGTTTAGAAACCGTTGTTTTTTTTAACTCCCACTGATCCCAGCTCAAGCGCCCTAACACGGCCTTAAAACGGGCTTGCTCTTGGTTCGAGTTAACAAAAAGCCAGTTCCTGCCTCAACTAAACCCACTTGAACCCACTCAAATCGCCTTACCCCTTACCCAGGACAAGAAAAACAAAGATCCATGTCTGTATGTTTACATAGCTTAACATCCGGAGAGTTAGCCTATTAGGCTAGCCTCCATAACATAAACTTAAAATTTCAACAAAATTAAAGATAAGAACAAAAAAACTTAAAGTTGGGGGTGGAGAGGTGCTCCTATGCAAACTCTTCTTTATTGATCATCGGAAATTTACAAGAAGAGGAGAGTTTTTAGAGAGAAGAAGGAGAGTCCGGTGGAGATTCTGTCTCCCTCTCTTAACCCACTTAGGCCTTTTATAGACTTAAGGCCTGACTCAAGGAAAAAACATTACGTCATGGATGACGTAATACCCCGACAAACTATTTACAACATTAACCAACATACTATTCATACTATTCATGAACAGTAGCCGACAAACTATTTACAAACAGTGAAAGTTGCTTTTAGCAACAGTATCTGGACTTATTGCAAGTCTCCATCAGCTTTGGTCCATTTTTAATTAATCTGGACTATTATCAGTCACCATCAGTCATTAGCTCTGGCCCATTTCTTCTTTAGTTAATCTTTCTTGGCCAGCTCTTCATTCACTCTTTTGAGGAAGCTGTTAATATCCTCCTCAGATATGTCTTCAATTTCGAGGGAGTCTTCAAGATAGGCTCCTGATGATGAGGCCACCGTCTTCATTGATGTGTCTGATTTGGCATCTGACTGGCTCTTTGAGAACTGCCTGTCAATCTCTTTCTTCATTTCTTTGAGATAAGCCTTCATTAGGTCTTCCTTTGAGATTTCCTCATTCTCCATTCTCAATTTCATTGAGATCTGCTGGAAAGGATTTAATCCTTGGCTGTTTTCTCCAGCTGACTCCTTTAAGGATTTGTATTCTTCAATCTTCAATTGAATATTATCAATTGTTTCGTGACCAAATTTTTGACCTGACTTCTCGTCAATGTCGGTCAATTTTTTCCAGAATTTTGTATAACAAATTCTTTTCATGCAGGGTAAACCCTCGTCAGCATGACCGACCTCTGGTGCCCATTTCCAGATCCATGGTATTGAGAATTCAATAAAGAAGTATAACAAAGAAATTTCCTCTGAACATTTATTGGACATTACCAATTCTGAGATTTTGGGTGAAATTTTTACCCATTCACCGTTTAACGGTTTAAATGTTTCAGGAAATATTTTCCTGGATGGTCCTTTATAAAGCCACCAATTTTTGAACCAATTTGGTACGAGACTGTTATAAACTTGTCCACAAATTTTGATAAACCATGTGTGCTTATATTGAAGGTTTTCATATAAAATACCTTCTCAAAAGCTTGGATATAATCCCAAAAATTATATTTCAAGACAGATTTTGTCTCAAGATGTATAACTTCCTTTTCACAGAGAGGAGATATTCCCCACTCCTGTATGGATATTATCCGTTTAATTGTGATTTTAGAATATTGACAAACATTCTTATTCATAGAATAAAAATGTTTAATATCACAATTACTGATCTTTAAGATCTGCTCAAAATAATTTCTGGGCTTATATGACGTTACCGCATAGGATGCATTATCAAAATACCTGGTCATTATTGTCCAGGGCTCTTTTTCCCATTGAAGATCATTATCTTCCAAAAGAAATATTATTTCTTTCTCAGCCTCATTATCAAGGGGATATTATCCGCCTCTTCAGATAATATTTTAGCATATGATGCTGCTGAGGATGAAGAAGATTCTTCTCCAGATTTTTTCCTCTGAAATTCCTGAAATTCTTTTTATTCTTGTTCACTTATTTGTGAACTAGAAGCTATTAGCCTCTTGTCTCCATGTTGGATAATAGGATTGCTTGAGGTATTACCTCGAGCAGCTGATAAGGTAGAAGTTTTACCTCTGCCTCTATAGGGAGATGTTCCCGTTTGACTCATTTTTGAGTATATCTTTGTATGCACCATTTACAACAGTATAGATCTTCTTCGGTTATTTTTTTAAGTTTTCTTGTTTTTATTATGTAATCTTTTTTATAAATCTTGAATTCAAACACAATATAATGTTTTCGAGTGCAAATTCCTCTTTTTCATACCATTCTGTGTTTACATATTCTTTTAGGTCATCTGCTATTAAGGTTTGTTGTTTTGCTAGCATATAGGTTACTAAGTATTCAAACCAGATTTGTTGTTCTATGTTCATAGCCATTGGAAAAGGAATATTACCTCTTCCTTGATATGAAGGTGTTCCTCTTCGAATATTTTCCTGCGAGTACTTTTGAGTTAGGAAGTCAGGGAGACTATCATTTTTATAAATAATTTGAAATCAAATGGGGCTAAATGAGCTTGCCATCTACCAAGCATTTGCTTAAATATATCATTTTTGAAATGTTTAATCTTATCCTGTAATTTTGGATTTTTATAATCAATACTATAAGTATTAATTTCTTGAGTTAAGAAATTTATCTGATTAAATTTTCTTAAAATAACATCTTTTATTTCATTTAAAATTTTCGTCTGTGGCTCAGTTATAAACTTAAAAGAAACTTTCTGGTTATTATAAGTCCCTTCTAAATATTTCTCACTTATGTGTGTAATTGGAAAAATATTTTTTAGAAATGGTGTTCCAAGTATAACTTGGTTTGTTATGTTTTTGACAAGTAAAAAACTTTCAGAAATGCATACTCTATTATTACAGATGTACACCTCAGGTAATTTAAGATTTATTTCTAGTTTTTCACCTCCAGCATGTCTCAACACTACCAGATTCTCAAAATTTTGCGGATTAATATTATCAGGTGGGAAATGGTCCGAAAGAAAATTCGGACACTTTTCGGATGCTTTTAGATGTGTAACGGGCTGACGTAGGTTATCGGATCGCTACAGGATTATTTTCGGATCAGTCTCAGATATTTTTAGGGTTTTTATTTTCGGACTGGCCGCGGACTAAAGTCGGTTGTAACACTTCGGGTTTCTTTCGGACTGATTCCAGACTTATATCGGGCATCAGCTCGTATTTTATATTGATTAAAACTTTTTCGGAAATTGTTCGAATATCTTTCAGTGTAGTAATTTTTCGGTTTTGTTAATAAATATTTTTTATTCTTAAGTATCTCGGTTTTTTTTCGGCTGATTTTCGGGTTTATGAGATAACTATCGGGCTTTTTTCGGTTTAGTTGGGGACTTTTTTCGGTTTTTTTGAAAATGGATTACATACCATAAAACATTCATTAAAAAATCCAAGAAAGACCCCTTAAAAATTCCGAAAAACATCCGAAACTAATCCCCTAATTATCCTCTAATGGTCTGAAAATTCCCCTACATTTTTTTGTTTTTAAGCCCGCAAAATTAGTCCCATGATCCGTAAGGAGTTCGAAATTTAATCCCCTATATGTCCCCAAATGATCCGAGAAAAATTAGTCTGAAATAAGTCCGCAAAAGGTACTCTATTTTATGGTATTTTAATCCCATCTCCGGAGACACGAAAAAAATCCGATAACAAAACCGAAAATTTATTTTTCAGGCTTTTTTGTCGACGGTTTTCGTGTGTAGAATTCCGGCCAGAAAAATGAACTTTTTCGGGTCACCCCCGGATATTTTACGGTCAAAATATGATCCGCAAAAAAAATAAAATCTGGTAGTGCAAGCTGTGAGTGGTTTTTTCAAAATATTTTGTAGGAATTAAACCTTCTTGTATAACACTTAGATCTGCTCCTGAGTCTATTAAAGCAGTTAAGTTGATTATGAAATCGTTATCAACCAATAATTTTATTTCAGTGTAGAATTTAAACGAAGTAAGCATAGAAATTTTTGATAAAATACCTTCATTTAATGAATCTTCTGTTATCATACCAAAACTTTTTGATAATTCTCTTGTTTCCAAATTAGAAACTCTTTCATTAAGATTATTATTTGTTTGCTTTAACAATTTTATCTCATTTTTTAAATGATTTATTTCCTCTTTTAAATCTTGAATATCAGTTGGTTTTTCCTTAACAATATTATGTTGTTTTTGTCTGATTATTTTAAAGATTTCAGACATCATGTTAGGATTATTGTTTTAGAGTATTACCGGGTTTTCTATTTCCCTAGTATGACTAGAACTTGGAGAATCCATTGTTTCTATAATCCTATATCTTAATTCTGGATCTTTTATTAGTTTTAAAAATTCAAGTATATCATCATTTTTTAAAACATTCAAATTATCACTATTTTGAATTGTGAAATTAATTTATATATCTCGCTATCACTTTCTTCTTGTTTTAAACAAGATTTACAGCATTTATTATTATCTGATTCGGATTCAAAAGATAAGTTATCTAGTTCATTACCAGACGCAAAACTATCAGTTTCAGATTCCTGACTCCATTCACTTTCACTATCAGTGTTTGAAAGAAATAATTTTTTCAAAGAATCTTTTAATTCTTCATCTATATTTAAGTTATTGATCTTATTTTTCATTTTACACTTATTAGCGTAATGCCCTACTTTTTTACATTTATAACATATAACAGGTTTTTTTATCCTTTTTAGTAGGCCTATTTGCCTTCCTAAATTCTCTTTTTTGAAATCTCTAATTTAGTTTTTCCTCAAAAACTTGTTTATCTTTTTTAGGAATATATTTTCCTTTTCGCTTTTGGTTTGGAATATCCATACCAAATTGACTACAAAATTGACCTAATTGGTTTCTTTCCATAAGACTTTGTCTTTTAATTTGTTGATTTAACTTAATTTCATTACAAAGAGATAACCCTTCTTGGACACAAGCTTGAATTAATTGTGCGTACGTATAATTATCATAAGGAATTGTGATATTATCTTTCCTAAGCCCTCGTTTGGTAGCATGTATTAGGAACGAGATAGTATTATTAATACCATGATGATGCGTTTGGTACAAAATAGGAATACGTATTAATAATGCAGGGAGAGAAAATTTACCTTTGGAAACCTGTATTAATAATACCTCCTTAATAGGTGGTATTATTTATACGGGTATTAATAATACACGTATAAATAATACGACGTACCAAACGTGCACTAAGAGTTTTCCTAACTCTCTCAGCAAATAAATGTGGTAATCCATCTATGAATTTGGATTTCCAATGAGAGCTATTACTCTCTGGCAATTCCATTACCCTATTAAGAAAAGCACAATAATAATAATAATAATTTAAAAATAAGGCCAACGCCTGTTAGGATTAGGGTTTTGTTTCTTTATATAAACATAGAGAGGAAAAGAAAAAAAAGATATTGTGCAGTCAAGTATATAGGCGAGAAGGAGTGACATCAGCCATCACTTGGGTTGTGAGGTATGTATACAAAAAGGAATGACATCCGCCATCACTTGGGTTGTGAGGTTGGAAATCAAAGTCATGTTACCGAACAAATTGATTGTATGATTTCAAGTTTAGAGGTGAATAATAATTCCTACGTATTTCTTTTTGTACAAAATTAAGTATATGATTGTTAATTAAACATATTGGGTATAATACGTACACAATATATACCCATGTGGAAAAGTAAAACTGTTATATTGAGCATTCATTCATTCATGTGCATACACGCTGCATTAGGTATGCGATGCTTGTTACGCGAAATATCGCGCGTGTTATATGATTAATTTATGATCCGGATCGGTAGTGACGACTGCCTAGTCAAAAAGGGCTTGCGTCGCAATTCATGCTTGTCACGCATACACGTTGCATTTGACATATACCATATTGATGTGATATACGAAATATATGTCAATAAAAATATAATTAACCCCCTACGTACACAATAAAAGTACGAACGTTGAGCACGGTGAGCGAGTCGTACGTTATAAATAAGCTATTAAATAAAATAAAATAAAAAACCCCCCATTCGGCTCACCAAATACGTAGCGAGTTGTTTACCCACGGAGTCTTTTGATTCATCCCCATTATTTAAGTTCTCTTTTCAGATCAGTAGTCAGTCAGTTGCGACGGTGTTTGGGTAGTAACGAGTGAGCTCTTTGGTATGGTGTCAATGAATGTTCAGTCAGTTCCTACTAATCAGTAGTTATTTAATTTTATTACTTTGTCATCCTCTTTAGTTTTCGCTCTGATGTACTTAGGTAAGATTTTGTGTTAACTTTGAATAGTTTAAATTTTGAATGCTATTTTAGTTAATTAGTATGTTGAACATTTGACTTACATTTGACTTTGACTTTTATTAGCCGACACTTATTTGACAAAAGTCAACAAGACAAGTCTACCACCATCGCGATCCACATTTTTCGGGTCGTCACATATAAGTATACAAAAAAATCAATGCACAACTAGGAAAATAAATTAGAAAAATGTAAGATGAACAATATCTTATTGTAAATGTGGAAGTTGCTACTGAAGAGTGAAACTTCTGAGAAAGTGAGAAGATGACTTTTGAGTGGAGAAGGAGAGACGAAGAAATGAGAAACTGAAGCGACGACGAGAAGAGATAGAGACTTTAGGGTTTCCGTGACTTTAGGGTTGACTCACGCGTACGATTCACTTAATCTCCACACACGTAGGCATCATGCGTGGCGAATGACCATGTCATCTTCTTCCTTCCTTTTCTTTTGTGCCACATGTATCTCCCTCATCACCTCACTGCGCGTGCGGCAGTTGTTCACCGCGTGCGGCTTTTACGCTCGGCTGACTGTTGTCTTCTGTCCGATTTTCTTCCTTTATCCGAAGTTTGCTCCAAAACTGCCATTTTTAGCATGTTTTTTGCATTAAAACCTAAAATTAGCTTGAAATACAAAAATTAGTTAAAATCATTATATAACACTAAAAAATAGTCAAGAGTTGGGCGAATTAGGTATAAATGAGACAGAATGATCTGATCTCCTCAGCACTTATACATGGCTCATCACCTCTAAGGTAAACTTTTATGGAGATTTGATTTGGTTCAATCATTTATGTCGTCTCTCATAATATTATTATGTATTCATTGCTACTCATATGTATACTACCGTATGCGACAAGTAAAGTTTAGTTAAGTTGCAAATTGTTCTTTCCAGCAATGATTTCCTATTCCTTTTGAAAAAATTATTACACCCACTGTTTTGTCTCAGCTGAGTGAAGAAAGATGAGATACTGGTTGCGGATTGTGTCCAGTTTGGTTTTCTCTGTGGATCAATCGGTTGTCTCGCTAGCTGAGCTTTGGTCAAACCCTTGCTGATAGTAAGTCTTAGATCGAACCACATTTGCCTTCTTATTCATTATCATGAGCTAAGCTTGCTTCCATTGTCATTTCTGACAAAGGAGATATGTTACTATGGCCACATGCTGCTTCAGGTTTCTTCCTTGTTCATCATATTGGCGTTGGAAATTCAGCTTGCCGGGTCGGAATGATGACTTGATCAATTTCCTCCAAAGATCTGATGTTATCTGTGGTGTCCAAAACATAGGTGCATTTTGATGTTATCTCGGGCTTCTAAATGTTGATATTGCGTCCATAGCAAATAAGTGATAGTAAATCATTCCTTTTTAGGGGGGATCCAACTTCAATTACACGATATCGGTTGATCCACCTTGTGGGTCTTCAAAATCATTACTGGAGTTTGAATCACCTCACTCGTGTACGTTCCTCTAACAACTCCTCTTTCTCTAAGATTAATGTAACTCGGCCTCATCTTTTAGGTTTTGATTTGTGAGAAGAATGGTCTGTGTGGTTAAGATATGTAGAGGAGTTGGGTTGTGCAGTTCATGGTGGTATCATGAAGAAGATCCTTAAGGAAGTTCGTGTTACCATTGATCATGTTGTTTCAAAACAAGGTCCCTCGTGAACAAGTAGATGATATCCATATGTGGTTTTCCCAGATTCCAATCCCCATATGGTGCTACTACCTTCCGCATTTATTTCTCAAATATCACCTGACACTGCTTTGAACAGATTTAATCTAAACTCCACAAGCAAGGCACGAACTTACATGACAGTAGAATCTCCAAAAAAGAACTATGGGTGGAACTGATGACTGTAATATAGGGCTCATTATATCTGCTCTACAGTCTAGATAGGAGACAGATTCAGTTGTCGTCTTTCCTTGAGCCCCTCATCTCAACCTTGCGCTGGGCATATGGATAACACAGTTTCAAAAGAATGTCTAATAAGGTGCTCATGCGGTTAAATAGAAACATTACAACCTTGCACTATCCAGTTGCTGGGCAGTCAGCGATGGCTTATATCTCTAGAATCATTGCCGGTTTCACTGAGATTGTTTAGTTGCCCATTATTTTAAGATGCAAGTCGGATTGAATAGCCTCTGTCTCACTTTATTCAAAACATCTGTGTAGTTGTGTTGCTCTGAATAATTGCTCACTCCTCGGCCACTTTGAAGAATGTATAGGATAATATTATGTTATTTATACCATCCATCCGAGGATCGGTCTCAAACTCAGGGTCAATATAGAAGAAAACCTGCATAAAAACATGAGATATTAAAAAGCATATTGAGCAGCTTGGCTTGATATGATGATGACTGAATAAATGGATGAAAGCTGAGGACTTACAGGCATGTCCACCTCTTCACCAGGGAGGAGTCGTTGTTCCTCAAAACAGAAGCATTGTATTTTGTTGAAGTACACTGCTGCCTGCCAAAGCCCAAATCTCATCAAATTGACTCACACCTCGTTGATAATTTATATGAGTACAAAATGATACAATAGTATTCTTAACAATTTACTATTTCACCCCTCTATGATTTTCCCCCCTTAACTCTAGCTATGCTTTCCGGCATTCATTTCTGACATTTCTACAAATTCTGCACATCTAAGGGGAGATGACGACATCTTCAGACTCCAGAGACAATTGATTAAGTGCAATCATGAGTTCATTTTAGTGTTTTATTGCAAGTTCAGGATGCTCTTTAGGGGCACGAGCTTCTTAGAACGGTCAGAATGTGTAGTGCCTCCTTCAAATCGAAGAGCAACATAGTGCATAGATACATGAATTTTATAGCGACATGAGAATGTCAGCATTTCATATCTTTCAACAGAAAAAAAAAGAAGAAGAAGAAGAAGCTATGAGCACCAGCTACAGGCAATGGATTCGGTGGACATGTTCATTATAAATTGTGCCTACAGAGATGCTCAAATGTCGGCAATCGGTATCTTTGAACAGATAAAAAAACCAATGATTATAAACTCCTTACAAAATTAAAAGTGTATACCCTCATAGGTGTAACATTGTATGTGGATACACCAGTTATAGGCACTGAACTTCTATTTTCAGCAGTGTAGAATGCAAGAGCACTTTCTCCAGGTTTGACTCTTACCTGCAAAAGACAATATGAGATTATTTGAAACAGAACTTCCCCAAATCTTGTCAACCATGTGGGTCGCAGCGACTGACCTCCCTTTGTGTGGGTATAAACTTCCACTGCATCCCATCAGCCACATCTGCATTGAACAGCACTGTAATCTCCCTGCAATTGTAAAATCAAAATACTCATCAAAACCTGCACAAGAGACTTCGATCTTCAACTCCTATTGCGTATAAACCCTTAAAAAATATGCTTTCCAGAATGCATAAGATCACTCTGTTACGATGATAAACAAATATATGAGTTGAATAAAGTTATACCTTGAAGCAACTGTTCCATCTTTCTCATGTCGAGCAATTTTTTCTTCAACACTCTAAACAAATAAGGGGATCAATATCAACCTATTATTAGAGCAACACACTAACACTGGTACAAATCCATAAAAGCTTCAAACTCACCTCACGGCGCTGAACAGTGCCTCCATACCCAGTGGCTTGGCAAAATCTCCTGTACATGGGGACAGCAGCATAAGTCAACCCAACCATGGCAAAAACCAGTGCTGTAAGGTATTGGAGCATCTTTTTGGATTTACGCTCTGTGGAAGTGGCAGCTTGGGCAGCATACTGACGTTGAAGGATAAGCAACGGAGACCTGCCAAAGCACTGTGTAGTAGCTGAAGGAAGGTGGTCTCTCTTGACAAATGATTCAGTCCTATATCCATGTCTAGCTAAGGTGCTCCATGCATGCTTACGCAAAGCACTGCCATTTACATCGTAATGTAAAGCACTATAAAATCTTGAACTTGCACTTCCCTGTATCACCCTTAAAAGAAAAGTATGGAGTCTAAGTAAGTCCAGCCAACTCTGAACGTGATACAATTTTAGAACAATTTTACAGAATTTGTTCAATGCATGTCAATTGTCCAGTCAATTTAGCCTTGTGATACAAAGTACATCTTGGAAATATTTTATTTCCAAGGTTAGCACTCTAGATAAATTACCTACATTCAGGTATCACAATTTTAAAAGAAGGAAACCACAGGCCACTTCTTAGAAACTTGTGAATTGACATAAGTAGCAGAAAGTTACCACCACCTTCCACCTAGCAACTCTGAGAAACTTGGAGAGACCTGAACAACAGGGGAAACTAATCAATACTAAACTGGGCTGTGTCTTGTATTTTGCACACCCAATTTGCTTAGGATATGACAATAATTGCTCAGAACATATAATGGCTAACATTTTGATCATTCTGAAAAGTACACTCATGAAAAATTAAACTCACCCATCATCAACTTCCACTAGATGTCACAAGCCTTCTTACTATTGCTTCACTTATAGAACACAACAAGCCATCAACAATTTACAATCTCAAATGTACTTGTCACACAGATCCCAAATATTCATAAACAATAAACATGATAAATGGCATGCATGATGCCACATCATTCCAGGACTTAGAAATGCATGCTTCAACTAGATGATATGGAGCTAAAACTGTCAAATATAGTCACTCCATAGACAACCTAACAATTAAGCGGCATCTGATCCAAGTCAGAAGTTAAGAATATAACAAGGTGATAAAGAGCAAAGAAACAAACACATACTACTATGGGAGGCCTAAGATGAAGCTATAGGTACGAAGTGCAACAAGCTCATTGTTGATGGTCCTAAACGGGCGAC
Source organism: Kalanchoe fedtschenkoi (assembly GCA_002312845.1). Taxonomy (NCBI): domain Eukaryota; kingdom Viridiplantae; phylum Streptophyta; class Magnoliopsida; order Saxifragales; family Crassulaceae; genus Kalanchoe; species Kalanchoe fedtschenkoi. Next base: position 722,881 of record NQLW01000092.1, on the reverse strand, counting down.
TTTATTCATGTAAAACATATAATGTTTTTGTGGATTGTTTGGTTTTTTTAGTTGGCACATCAAAAAGAAAAAAAAAAAATGTCTTCTTCTAAGTTGAAGTGATCTAGTATGAGCTGGATCATGAGTAAGGTCATCTTCACAAAAGTCAGGATTAAGAACATAACTGGTGAAAATTTTAATTTAAAGATTTTGTATAAAGACAAACTTCTCAAGCACAAAACTGCTCATCTAAGGTATCTACATCTTTAAACTTATGTTCCTATTCTCTCCTTAACCTCTTCTCCCTACAATGCCTTGGACTACAATAATTCTTTTTTTCCTCTGGGCTCAATTCTACATAGCTCTTTTTAGCATACATCAAGTCCCGGTGGAATTTCTCAAAGACCTTTAATTATTTAGTATCTTTCCAATGCTTAGCGAGTTCAATGTCACATGGTTATAGATTGTTTGATCAGAAGTTAAACCAAATACACTCTTGATTTGATGAGTGATGCCTAAGAGCACGTACTACTCTCATAAACATTCTTAATATGTATGATGCCTCATATTCTTGGCTGATGTTCTGAAAGCTTACTGCAACTTCATGTGATGGCAGGCAAACAAAGTTAAGTTTGTCAAATGCTAAAATGCGTCATCTCAAAGTATTTTGAATAAGCAATTTGCTTAATTGCTGGAAATTGTGCTGAAAATTAATAATTGCTAAGGGAATCCCCATTGAAAAAAACTGAAAAGGAGGAGGTTTGTATCATGACACATAGGATTTGTGTCATGCCAACTCAACATTGTCATAAATCTATGTTTCACAAACCTTTCGTTCTTATTAAAACAAACCTTTGTACATGGGACCACATGTTAGAAGAGTGGTAAAAGTCAATTACCACGCATCAAGATCTAAAGCGTGGTAATAGATTATCTAAAATATTTTGGATCAATTACCACACTTTCAACTCTGAAGCGCGGTAATTGATCCAATAAAAAATATTTAAGATAATCTATACCACGCACGCTTTAGTATTTAAGAGATTATATTATATATTTTTAAATTGATCAATTACCGCGCTTTCCATTAAAAATATTTAAGATAAACTTCAGTAATTCAGATATTATCTTATACATATTTAAATGAATCAATTATCACGCTTCAGAGTTGGAAGCGTGGAAATTGATTATCTTTCATATTTAATATATATCAATCACCACGCTTTGATTATACTGAATATTTTATAATATCAATTACCACGCTTTAAATTGAAAGCGTGGTGATCGGTATTTCTTACGAAGCGCTTCGAATTCTGACACGAAGCTTGCTTCGGAGATTCAACAGGATGCCCTAATAGAAACACCCTTCAGGAAGTAAGTGTGCGAAGAAGAAAAGATCAAACTCAAGGATCTTCTTCTAGCACAATAATCAGCATGAATTTACTTCACTATCTCTCTGGCTTATATGAAAATGATGATCAAATTTGCTATTCCAACAGCCCTAAAAAGCACAATTCATGCATCATTGCTGATAAAATGAACAGAACGTGAACAAGCTAAATACACGAATTATGAACATACTCGACCTTATAGCGGCATCGTTGGATTCATATGAAGAAATAATTAACAGCTGAGAAACAACAAACGAACACCATGACAGCACGCCAAACTCTCCCGTACCTGTAAATTGATGCAGCTCACAGAACCATCAACCACAACAACGAAAAGTTCATAAGATGCGCGAGGTTAAGGATGACGGCGACAAGATGAAGGATGCCGAAGCGGACAGACAACAAGAGAGAGCATCTGGTCTGGGTTTTAAGTCGGGTGAGGGGCTGGATGTTTTCGGATCTTACCGGATCCGTGAAATTACCGGGTGGGTCATATCTTCTTCGTCCCAGATAACTGGCTCGGTTATTTACGAAACTGCCCCTCTCCCAATCGAGCGGAACTCCCTAATTTTTTTTTATTTTTTCAATTCAATCTTCGCCACATATATAATATATATAAACATTGACTTAGATATGCATCTCATCCTCGTCTTCAGCTAAAAAGAAAAAAGGGGATTTTTTTCTCCACCGGAAGTTTGTAGGGTTTTCCATCATCCACACCCGAACTGGGTTCCCTCAGATTCTCTGTTGATTCGAGATCTGTCGACTCGCTTTGTGTAGAATGCGCCACTGGTCTGCGCATTACGAAGTTGACAGTTAGGTCGTGGGATTTGGTGAAGGGGTTTTTTCGAGGGGTTGGTGAAAGTTAGGGTTTTCTTTTTTTACTTTTCTAGATTGAGTTGTGGCAATGGCGTCCGCTAATGGGGAGGAAGAGTATGATACTGATCCGGAGGAGGCGAAGCTGTCGCTGGCTTTGAGGAGGAGAGTGGCGAGTGATGATGAGGAGGAAGACGAGAAGGAGGAGGAAGGTGAAAGAGGAGCAGATGGCGGGGAGAAAAGGAGGGATGGGGTTCCGCCCAGGGTTGACATTAGGACTTCTGATGAGGAATCTGATGACCAGGGTGCCCCGGAGGATTATGAGGACGAGGACATTGAGGAGGACGAGGAGGAATTGGAAGATGGAGTGGAATTGGTTGCGGCTGACGATGTGAGAGGACGTGGCAGGGAGAGGGCTAGTGTGGATATGGAGAATGGAGTCAGAGGAGAAGGAATGGAGCTTTTGGAGGGTGAGATTGCTGACAGGCTAGATGTTGGAGACAGTGAGAATCAAGTGGAAGGTGGAGAGGAGAAGGAGCATGAGCCTTTTGCTGTGCCAACTGCTGGGGCATTCTATATGCACGATGACCGTTTTAGGGAAAATGCAGCTGGCCGACACAGGTACTGGGTGGCCTATGTGCCAGTTTTTTTTATGTTATTAATCTGGTACTGAATACTTAGTTTATCCAAGAGTTAGGACTTGTACTTCAAGGACTTATGTTACAGTTTGCTTTTGAAGCCCCCTTACTCAACAAACTTCCCAAACCTGATAAAGCTTCTTTGGTGTTCTGTAGTCAACAGTTTGCTTGATTTTATACTGCGATACCTAAATTGCAGGCAGAAATGTGCCTTTCTCTGTCTGTTTTTAGTTTATGTTTATTTCTGGCAATAATTGACACTGACTACTTTTGAAGCATTTCTTTGATCAGCAAGACTCCATAATAAGTATAGTTGCTGGACTTTTTTTCCGAATGTCATATAATTAATGACTTGCTGAAATGCAATGATCGTCATATAATAAATGACTTGTTGAAATGCAATGATCGTGCGGCTATTTCCGGTATATCAGATTATGCCCTTATTAAAACAAGGGAAACACAAAATAATGTTTTCAACAGGGATTAGAAAATTAGAGATACAGAGTCTTTGAATCACGCTGTTTGGGTCAACAGTACATGTTGACCACTCTGCATCCTGATTTCATTTGAATGCGTGATAAAGGGATCAGTCCTAGTGAAAGGTGAATGGGAAGATGCATCTGTATGATGTTTATGATTTAGTTTATGACTAATTGGCAATATGGGTGAAAGTAGAGATAAGTCCATAATTTTTTAGAACCATTAACACTAACACATTGTTGTCACTGTTTTACTTGAAAAAAAAAACTGAATCTTTGTACCAAGTTTCATGAACAATGCTATCAGCTGGTATCATTGTATTTGTTTCAGCTTATAGTATGATGTGATTTTGAAATCTCTAGTTTTGAAACTTTTTTGACAGTGTACACTACAAATTTTGCTTTCTATTTAGGCGGACCCTAGGTGCCCGGAAGTTATGGGAGTCCAAAGATGAAAGAAGGTGGGGACATGATAAATTCGAGGAGTTGACATCTCAGGGTAGTCAATTTAATGAGGTTAGACTTGACTAACATTGACCTTTATGTGCATTATTATGGTCCTTGTCACTGACGTATGAGTGTATGACAGGCTCAGAGGAATTCTAAAGGTCATCATCGAGGCCGCGGCCGAAATCGAGGTACAGGCCGTAGGTTTCTAAGAGGGGGTAGATCTAAGATGTCTGAAGATAATTACAATCAAGCTCCATTTCCTGGAAGTGTGAGGGGCAGGGGTGCTCGACGATATGACCTTACATATAAACGTCGAAATGAGGTGCCTCAAACCCAGATCAAGCAGTGAGTTTCGCATCCAAAATCATTATAAACATCAGAATCACTTTTAGTGTGACTTGTTATTAGTTTATGACTATATATGCCTTTCAGATCTGGAACATATATTGAAAAATCTGCGCTTCCAAGGTCTGCTAATGGTTTAGCATCTGATTCAACTATAGCCCACGATGTGGTGCCTACTAAGAAAAACATAGTTGCATCAAACTTGAATTCTGCTTCACCTCCGTTTTATCCTTCTGGATCATCCAGCAAGGACTTGAATCTGGGACCAAAAAAAGATGTACAACCTGCAAACACCAGCAGAAACCCTCGACCATCTTCAATGGATGAGAATCTTGCCAACACAATGTTTAGAGGGAGCGGTGGAGGGGGTTCTTTGGGATTGAGCAAGCTGTGTCTTGATGACACGGTCAAGGAGCCTTCAAACAGTTCACATTTGCATCCTTCAAGAATTACTAATACCCCTCAAGGTCCTCTAGTCAGAACTCAAGTAAGGGGGCAGGGCCATGTGGGACATTTGCCTTCCCAATCAACATCACATCCTAACCATGCTAGCAAGGTTTCTGAAGTTCAACTGCATGCCATTCAGCAAGGGCCTCCTGCTCAAAATCGCACACAGTCATACTCGCAAGCTCCTTCTCAGCCGGCACCTAAGCAGATGGGTAGCAGATCTCAAGTTTCATCATCTCCACCCGTAGGTCATGCATCTCTAAAGTCTTTTGAGAGTGGAGAGGAATCACAGTCTGAATCTGGTAAAACCAAGACTGCTATTGTTGGAAAGGCAACAAGTGCTGTTCAAGGAGGTCCGCTTGGCCCTTTTATGTACAATGGAGCCCATAACATGAGTGTTTCACATGGTGATCAGAACTTCCCTACATTTTTGCCAGGTACTAGCTTGTTCGTACCTTTTAGTAGAGCGTTATTAAAATTTTAGTTGAAGAAATTCCATAATGCCTGATTAAATTCTGGTAGACGTACTGGATGCTGATTAAATAGCAATATTAGTAAATACATGTATTAGCAGCTCAGTTTCCCAGTTGTTATTTAGCACCTCTTTTTGTAGAAGATATTTTATGCTTCTTTGTCATGAATGTATCTTTAGTAATGCAATTTGGAGCCCAGCATCCCGGTGGTATTGGCGTTCCAGCTGTAGGGATGGCATTCCCAGGGTATGTGCAGCCACAACATGGGCAAGGAACTTCTGAGATGACTTGGTATATTTCACGCTCTTTGTTATTCTACAACAGTATTTGACTGTGAACAAAACACTGTCTTCATTTGCGGCTTCAGTTCTATTTTGTGAAGCCACTATTGATTTCTACTTCATTTATCAGTCAAACATCTGAAAATCATTAAATTTGCTGAAGTATCTCCTCCATTTCGGTACTATTTTAGAATTCCTTGAAGGATAATTGTGCACATGTAATTGATTTTGCATCTTCTGTTCAGCAATGTTTTTAAAAAATTCTTGAGCATTAATTCCCTGTCACGACTTCTGAATCTGTTGAGTTCTATAGAGTTTTGTGTCAACAACCTTGTCGGTGTTCCCAGTCTAAATACCAGTACAGCTATTCAATCTTTTTCCCATGAAGAAAGTACACTGGAATGATCTTATCCTGGTTGTTGACTTGTCAATATGGATGGATATAGGCTGCCTGTTTTAGCCGGCGCTGCTGGAGCTTTAGGAGCCACCTACTGCCCACCTTATATGCTGGATGGTGCCGGTTACAACCCTCAGCTTACCGGTCCACAGTTTGCTGCTATGTCCTCAACGTTAGTAGCAACCTATCTTATCCGTTTAGTGAGCATAATTTAAAATATGACTTTTTTTCATGGTGCTTTTAAGAATCTGATTAGCATTTATACATGCTTGGACTTTGCAGCAACGAGTCTAATTTGAACAAAGCAATCAGTGAGCGGAACCCTTCTCAAAAACCTGGTAACATTTGAAGTTCCATCTTTGTATGAGTCTTCATAATTTCTTGACCAATTGACACTGAGCCCGTTAATTTTCGCAGAGCATGCTGGTGAAGACTTTGACCAGCGGCAAAACAAGCCACGCAGGCATGTTAAACCGTTTTTGGTTATCCATGAAATATATTATGATACATGGTTATTGATTCATTGAGTTTTATTTCTTAAACCTGTTTTGGTTCTATTTTCACCAGATATTCCGAGATGAAATTTGGCCAATGAACTCTGTATGTTCGACTAGTGCAAGTGAATAATCTTTTAAAAGGTAACATTGTTTTTCGTGTTTTAATCCTCCTGTTATCCATTACCTGGTGTAAATACGACTTGATTTTACTGTTCTTATTTTTCTGGAGCAGGCCTGTATTTCAGGCCCTTGGTGATCATCTCCGGTCTTTGTTCCTTTGCACCTTGGGCTGTTATGTAGCTCCTCGGTAGCGTAGGTAAAAGGAACCTGGTTGACTCATTGATTTGGTATTATCAAAATTGACTGTCTACTCCCTTTTACTCTGCTTCATTTTGGATTTGGCAGTTACGTATAACTAACGCCTTGTCATGCTGTGGTGAAGTTTGAGAATATTGCAGCTTGATGGGTAGCATTCCTTAATACAACCGTGCAGTATGTACTTTCTCCATTCTCCGTGCTTAATGCTTATGCAGTCAAACCCCAAGGACAACTGATTATATTACTCTATCCATGGCCACGCAGGTTTTCGTATGGGTTTGACTTTGTTTCTGTGAAGTTTGTAGTAATTTCTTCTTCAAATCTCCGGCTATGAAAAAACAAGAAGCCTCGAGAAGCAAAGGTTGGAAACTGTTTTATTTGTTTGTGTGAGGGATGGGACTCATCCCCCTTCCCCAAGTTTGACAAGAATAATAGGATTGGTGAGCTGGGTTTGTGCATGTGAGATTTTTCATGTTGTGATGTGGCCCAACACTTTGGTTTCCCTTTACCCTTCCATTTTACGGACATTGAATTCAGAGTCCTATCATTATGTGAAACGTCCTTTGAGTTTTCTGTGTGGAGGCTATTCTGTTTTCTGGCGACATTGAAATAGATGCGTTTAGCTATGCATGAATTCTATGTCCTAGACATCTGTCTCCACACACCTTATCTGCATTTTTATCCACTTGGCAGTGATGGAAAATTTATAAGGATTGCACGTAATCATATTTGATACTTCACATTTCATATCGTTGCCTGTAATGTGTCGAAGGGTGTACTGGTTCATGATTCACTTTGACAAATGTGCTCAAATTATAAGCGAGCCTTTTACATTACAATTTTGTGTTTTTTTGAACCCAGAGAACTGTGTTCCTCCGCACATATCCACCTGACAGGCTTTCCGGATGTTTAATAAGATTATTGTTTTGTTAGGATTCTCCGATTTCAAATCTGAAACCAACCGCACCTCAAAATGTCCACCAATTCGGTTACCTGTGGTGTCCCATTAAAATGCACATTAGCAAGTCCAAATAAAAATTATAAAGAAAATTCCTAGAATATGTGTATTACATATACACAAATGGCTCCAGATTGCAGGTTGGGCGGGAATAAGGTGTGATTACCTTAGAGCCGAAAACCGAGGTCTGCCTACTGCATTCGATGGGTATGTTGCCACGGTGAGTAGGAGTTGGAAGTCAATGGGTTATTAATTTAAATTAATAAATTTTACATTTAAGATAATAAATTGAGTACAGAAATTTAGATGTATTTTGAAACTCAGGAGACCATACGAAACATTGTGAGTCCACTAATTGAGCGCTCAAACCATTACTTTGTCGAACTGAATACCAAGGCAAAACAGAGACACAAGGGGTGGCACAAGAAGATGACAAAACATCCACCACCCCAAAATCATTCGTAGTGCAACTATACACTCCACCGCCGCCGCCACGCATTTTTCTGTATCACATCTCCAAACAGCACCCGGCGTGAATGTTGCCGGAATACTTATCCGGGATTCCCACCTCGCTCCACCTCATACTCTTCAAATCTAAAACATACCCACTAATTGTGTCGCCCCCGTTACATGTCCCAATCACAACCATCTTCTTCTCCCCCCAACCTCCCACGTATGCCACCTCACCAATCCCCCCAGCCATTTCCACAGCGTTTCTCCACTTCCCTTCTCCATCCACTGCCGCCACGTGCCCCTCCCGACACGTGTACAAATCTGATTCCTGCGCTGTGCACGTTTTATGACACGCGGCAACCTCTATAAAGTCCGTCTTCACTGTTCCCCATCGCATTGTCTCCCAATCCAGAACCTCCGCGCTCTTCTCGAACCGTCCCTGCATGTCCGAGCAGTACCCGCCGATCACGTGGAGATTGCCACGGTGGACGACAGCGTGGCACTCGTCCCTCTCACCCGCCATGTCATTCACCCCCATCCACTCGTCTTTCGCCACGTCATACGCCAGCACCGACCTCAGAGCATTCTTCCCCTCGTCGTGACCCCCCGCCACGTACACCACCCCCCGTCCGCCGTCCGCAGCGCACCCGAAAAATGACCTGGCCGGCCCCGGCATGTCAGCCCCACGCCTCCACGTGGCACTGATGAAGCTGTAGACGAAGACGGATCTAGACACACCAAAAGTCTTCGGATCCCACCCGCCCACGACCACCAGATCCGACCCGGATCCGGCCAGCCTGCAGAACATGGGGAGCCCTTGAGAGCAGCCGGGAGGAGGCGGCAGCTCGCTCCAGGTGCCCGTCTCCGGCTCGAACAGGGTCACCCTGTAAACCGGAGGGGAGCCGTAGCTCTTTTGGCTCCGGATGCGATCCGGGTCGGGTATAGCCTGAGCCAGAGCGACTACAACCCGACTCTTTCGGGCCATTTTCCTTTGGCGGAGGAACTCGGGCACCTCGATTTGCTGCTTCCAGGACTTGCTAACGGCGGACATGGATGAAAAGTCGGAGTAATGGGTGCGGATTAAGCACTCGAGAGCGACGTCATCGGGTAGACCCGAAATGAGCTCCATGGATGATGATCCGATTGATAGATACTCTCAAACTAAAAGATGTAGAAGAAGAAGAAGAAGATGCGTAAATGGGGAAGGAGCGACCAAAGTGAAGGTGTTTTATAGAAGAAGAAGAAGAAGCTGGTGAATGGTTCAGCGTTGAGAGTTGTGAGGAAAGGGTAACATGGTGGGACGATGAGACAGACCCATGGGATGGGATGGGAGCCACCAAGTCACACCACCGCCGTTGTATGCTTTTTTCTCTCTCTTTTTTTTCTTCAGAATATTAATATCTTTTTGTTACAATAAAGTCATATCCATTTAATTAATTACCTACTTCTCCATCCCTAATCACCTTTTTGTCCACTTGCACCCCATATTTCAATTCTATTAAGTAACTCTTATAAGTTAGATAATAGAATTATTTTATTATTTTATTTTTTTTAATTATTTTTAATACATATTTAATATTAATAATTATGTTGAATCGTCAAATATTTATCATTTCATTATCATAATTAATAAAAAGTATATTCTTTATTAGTAATTATCTATCAATTTTATTTTTTGTATGAATTTTTTTAAAAATACTAATTATTTATTTGTTAAATTTGTTTCATCGTTATTATAAATTTATTTTTATCTATTTAAATTAATTTTAAACGATATGTATTAGATGATTGAAAGAGTAATTACAAATAGAAGAGTTTGCAAAATAAAAGTAGAAAAGAGCAACAGCAACAAAAAAAATCTTAAGAGAGAGAAAAACGTTCTAGAAGCATTGGATGGATTAGGACAACATGTCTGATTAGTTGTGTCCGGGACCCGCTTTTGTTCTTAGTAAAATATATCCGAATCTTATGGGCCACGCGGCGTCGTATTATATGAAGTTGACTTAGAATTCGGTCCGAGTTTCTTATCCGTTAACAATACAAGTACGATAATGCAACTTCGGTTATGTAATGCAAGTTCACAACTCTTGTCCACCTACATGGAACGGAACTGTGTGCGTATAAAATCCGGTTTCGACCGATGGGGATTCGGATCAGGATCGAACCTGATCAGAATTGACCGGACTGAGTAATTCCGGTTTGATTTTTGGTTCATTAATTTTATGAATTTCAATTTTTCGATCCGGTTGAAAACTATAATCTGAATCGGAGTGGACGGTTTGATAATTTTGTAAGAAAAGATAATATTTTATATACTACTAAAATATGTGTTATACAATATCAAATGAAACTATTTTTTATTAATATTCTAATAAAATTTAATTATTTTCATCAATCAAATCCAAAACAGGCTGATACAATCCAAATTCAAAATTAAACATCCTTCTTATCCAGAATGTTTTAAATCCAATCCAATTTTCAATCTTTAAAATTTCTTGATTCAGTTCTCGACCAATGAACACCCCAAGTTGCTAGTAAAATAGACTGATTTGTATGTGATGCATTGGTGGATGATTAGGTGGAGTTTTAAGTCTGGAAATGATTCTAATCATCGCCTGACATAGTTCTTGAACCGAATACTTAAGCTTAAGCACATGCCTCAAATTAAGTTATGCACTATTAGCCAGGTTCATGTGCCGATTAAAGCTAGCTTGTCGCATGGGGGTTGATTGAGGACAAATTAAGCTATGCAAAATATGGTTCGAGTTTCTGAGGGGACAAAATGAGGAGGTGCAAGTAGGGGGGAGTCAAGTGTTAGTTTTGGCAAGTTGTGAATGAGTCTGGGGAATCTAGCAAAGGCTAGGGCAACAGATGGCAGAGTCATTTGGGAGCAGCCGTCCCCGAATCTCACCAAAAATATATATATCTGTGCACAAAAATAAATAAATTTATATACAGAATTTTAATTAAATTTTTAATTTTACTTTCCTCAAATTTAATTAAAATTTTGATTAAATAATTTTGTTCCTCAAAAAAATATTTGGATCCGCCGCTGATGGATGGGGACATGGACATCTTCCTGTTTTCTGTCTTGCTGTCAATTTGAAATTGGATATTTGTCTCCCAAAGGAGATAAGGAGATAAGTCTAAAGCATATCGTATGCGTAATGAATGGATACAAACACATGATGGTGATGCATCAAAGCCATACAAGTCAAATGTCTCTAGAAGAAAGAGTTTCATGTGTTTTGAATTGATGATAATATGCAATTTGGAAAAAGCCTGGTGGGTCTGAGGATTAACATGCCATGAGCCAATTTGACCTTCGTTCATCAAATTCTCACTTATTATGTAAGAGAGGCACAACCTACTAGTAGGATGAAGAAAAGAGTGAAACATCAATCCATAGTTATAAAGATCGGATCAGGAATCCAACTAGTCAAAGCTTCTCAATCTGTTGATTGAATCGAATCAGATCGATTCGACTGTCGATTTGATTCATTGTAACAAATAAGAACTAAAAATACTGTAACATAATCTAATTCAGTGGTGGTGAAGCCGTTTAGCGGCTTGAATGACCTACGATTGATTCATGGTGAGTGCATTTTGGAATTAATATGTAAATTTATAATAATTTTGGTTAATAATGATAGTTTAAATATTTATTAAATATTGAATCGATTCATATAAATCGTCCGGTTCACAACGGTTCAACTGGTTTTGGCTGGGTTAGTTCAAACAGTTTTTGAACAGTAACATATGTAGAACCGGACCGTACCAATCACTAGTTCATAGCTCGATAGGTTGAACCGGCCAGTTCGATTTTAATAACTATACATGGCATATTTTTATTATTTCATCATTATTATTATAATTATTGTTATTATTATTATCTAAATTTATATCAGATTTTTAAATTCGTTTCAACGTAGTCAGAATAGATACACAAAGAACAATAATTTAGAAAGATGTATATAAAAATTTAAACTATGATTAGATAAATTTAGATTCGACGAATCGTTGTTCATGTTATGAATGTATTTAAAAGGTTTATTTGGAGAAATAAATATGAGAATACAGGCTTAAATTTATACTTTAGTAAAACTTATATTACAAATATACATAAAAGTAAAGAAAAATACAAAGGAAAGTACTATTCTCATTTTAAAAATTACATAATTTTTAAATTTTTTATTTTCAAGGCCTTTTTGTAATTTTAGTTCACTCAGTCACTCTAATAAATTACTTTATCTAATTTCACCAAAGTTCCCAACTAGCCCCATTATCAAAACTATGTCATTGTATTTTATTTATTTATTTTTTAATTAAACAAATTAAATTAAACAATTAATTTGTATGCTTAACCAAACTAATCATAAATTTAAATTAACAAATCAAAATAAAGCACTACTCCTCTCGGCAATTTTCCCATTCCCAGTCCGAATATGAAGGAAAATTATCCACACATGTCACACGTACTTTCCATACAGCGGGATACAAATGTAGATATAGAATGTCTATTATAGAATCAATAATATAAGTTATACTTTAATTAATTGGAATAGATTGTAGGTCGTCCTTCTTAACTAAACTCATTACACGACGCGCCTCTATTAGTAACATGCATAAATTTTATCTCCACCATGTAGTGCTAGCGCATATAGAAGACCCCAAATGACTATATGCCTCAATGACTCTTTATGTATAGCAATGGAGAATGAATTCCTCTTACATTAGATTGATATCTTAACTATTTCTTTTTTAAAAAAGTTGACCCCTTAAATTTTAATGATTATGAATCAAAAAGTTAGGTTCATGGCAGCACAAAAAGGTGACTCGTATGGCATTCGAAAGGAAACAAATTAATCATTCTTACTGTATAAAATATGCATAACATCTAAACAAATAGATGGTCTCACATCAACTAAAAACTCTGACATAACATCTAAACTCGAATGAAAAGTCTGACATGAAAGATGACATAAAGTTACCAATCTGACATGGAAACCCTAGCCATTTATTTAATTTTAAGAGGGTACATTGGGATTGGGACTTGTGGCTCATCTAAATAACATGTGTGACGACCTAAATCATATTTAGTTTAAATCCGCCTCCCAAAGGGGCTTGTTGTCTTGAATGGGCATGTGAGACCCTCTCTATACAGTGTGATTCCAAATCTTAATGTGTGTAGAACTTATTATTTCTCTCTTTGAAAACTCTTGGTCTGTTTCTATAATTGTCAACTTGAAATATAATCTCTGAGAATATCTAGATTGAACCGGATCAATTAGAATTTGGAAGATTATAAATTTATATGCTTAACATCAAGGTTGTGTCTTAATGCGTTGGTTTTTCTGTTGTGCCTCAAATAGATTGATTCAGTGTCACACGCTAACTTCCCTTTTGTACCCAAGCCAGCCAATAAGCATAGCTCAGACTGAAATATTATTGGTAGCCCATTATACAGATGCACACAGCTTGAAGGTATGCTCAGTGGAGGAATCAGACGCGTCAACCCCTCGCCAAAAATTTCTTCAGTTCTTTATTTAGGGTTGAAAATGCACATCAACATCATAAGCATGGTCCGAGGACTAAATATGATCACGGCATAATGTAAAATTCACATCATTTATAAAGCTAAATTGGCAGGTTGTGAACTGTGGGAACCACAAGACAAATGATATAATTCACACTAATAGTTGTACATGGATTAGACATTGCAAGGTTTGATCGGTTTCAAACACGGGGTTTGAGGTTCCAAAACCATGCATGGATGCCTGAACAGTTCATTTTTTGTGTGGCCATTTTCATGTCAGCTTAATTATTAAGCTAGTTATCTCTAGGTACATGAACAATCGTTACGGCCTAGGTTGTTGGGAGGGGTTCCTATTTATGGTCTTTCAGACTTACTTTGCTCTTTATAATCAGTTGCCATCTAGACATGTCATCGACATGACAGAACGTATAATTTGCATGCCTTTCCAGTAGAGCATGCAAAAATTGAACATGTGTCAATTTTATTATAATCGAGGCATAGATCTTTGACCATTTTTGACATTATTGTCAAGCGAATTATATAGATTATGGTATGGATAAATTTTTTTATTAAATGTAAAATTATAACGTACATATTCATTCATTAGAAAATTCGAAACGTGTGGTATAGATAAATGCCACTAAGAGTAGTTCACACAAGTTATTGAATGATTAATTGTTCCAGCCTAATGGTAAAAGATAAAACTGAAAACTTCGTGTTCCTTACAAGAGTTTGTGTATGAAGTCAGTGACGGAATTAGAAATTTTAATTTGGGATAAGAAAAAAAAATTAAACTAAACGAGGTACAAAAATAAAAAATATAATATTTTTAAGCTTTTATAAAAAAAATTTAAACCTGACTAGGGGTACAAAATTAAGAGATATCATATTTTTAGACTTAATTGAGAGTACAAAAATTAAAAATATATTATTTTTACACTAAAATAGGAACGTTTGGTGACAGTGGTACCGCCACTGTATGAAGTGGATATGTTCTAGATCATAAGTATGCACATTTGTAATTAATCAAACATAAATATATTATTACCCAAAGTCACACCGACTTGCATCATTGAATACTTACTATGCGTGTTTAATCGGATTACTTAGGGTCATCATAATTAAAAAAATACATTTAACCTTTTCTTTTTTGTCTCATAGTTAAACAAAAGTTGCATTATCGTAAAATGCTGGTATGGTAGCTATTAAAATATAGATGTTAATGAGTTGATTAGAGTATAATTATTAAAATCAGACCGAAGTTTAATTAATTCTAGTTTCAGGTTTACCGGTTGAACCTACAATTTAGACCTGTTGAATTTATGATTTTTTAATTATAGATTAAGTGTACATATAACATGATCAATGGCTTGGGTAGTCTTGATGGCTGATGAGTTGGACAAACAAAGAGTAGGGGAAGGGTTTGATTGTCGTAAATTTTATTTGTTGACCATAATATTTATAATTATGTTTTAATGACTAAGAAATACGGTTTTAAATTGATTAGATAAAATATTTATTTGTAGAACTGGTTTTCATAAAAACAATCGCTTCACAGTGATTTAGCCTGTTTTGACCGATTCGGTCCAATTTATTTTGGTTCATAGTGCAATGCATAATGTATGTTAAAACGAACCAGACCAATTATCAATTCATAGTTCAATCATTTGCACCAACTATTCAGTTCAATTTTAATAACTATGGATTAAAGTCTAATCAATATAGAGTTTATGTCAAATCTCATCGGTGGTTGGATGCATGAGTTTTATTTTATTTTTAAAAATAAAAAATAATGTAAATTTTATGAATTATAGAGAATATCATATTATGAGAGCGACCGCAAGAAACAGCCACCTCCTTCATTATTCACTAATCTATTTTTCTCTCACGTGATAAGTGACATCTTAAGCATCCCCACTAATTATTTTTACAGATTATTTATCAACATTTTCAATATAAATATGTTTAACTATGCCTTAGGAGAGTGACAGTATTTTTGGATATTGATAAGAGACCGCAATGAAATCTATGGAAGATGACATCCAACGATTGCTTGTAAAACTAAGATGGGTCTTTCCTTGTAAGATGTATAAACAAAGGACAGCCAATGGTTGCATTTTAGGACACTTTATTATATTCATGTAAAACCAATGGTGACTAGATAGATGGATCATCAACGATATTTTAACCCACATTTGTTAAACCTAGTTTCGTCAGTACGATTGAGACCCACACTTAGGTTTCAACAAGCAAAGAAGATAGCTTGGAGCAGCAGAAGAGAAGACTATAAAAATAACTTCATCAGCATAAACTAACAGCCTTGTTGAACAGCTTGCCTTTGAGACACAATTCTACTTAAATGCTTAACTAACCAGTTAAATACTAGTAAGTTGAAAGAGATAAGGCAATTCCCATGCTTGTCGCTAGAGTGGTTCCTCGTGACTTTGTAGGGATCCGAAATGACTACTTCAAGCACCATTTACATCAAAGAGATTCCCGCTTCAACAACTGAAAGAAATTTCACCATATAACTATGATTCAGAGTTTGGCCAGGATCCATTCTAAAAACATCAAATTCAAATACTTGAAATTAAATAATCAGAGCTTCACAATGATTTTTTGAAAAGAGTTCTCCTCTTAAAACCGCAAATTGCAGGCTATAAAACACATACAGATACCAAGACACTTTAAATTACCATATACTTGCACTCCCAAGAAACTGAGATATTTCTCCTCCAAGGTTGTTCATAACTAGCCGTCTATGAGTGGCTCACTCGACCACTAGTAATAATATTATGGGTACCATAGTTTTTTCTATTTATGACTGCCACGTAAAACAATCCTCACACAATATGCATGCAGATGCAACTCATGGAGCAGTAGACTGAGAGAGTCACCTTATTGCCCTATATCACAGCCATGCAACCACCAGGGCAATTGTTTCAGTGAAGTTCAGCAAGATCAATTAGCTCTCGATACCGTTCACCATCAACACAGGGTACCACCTGCAGTGCAGCTTTATTATCTCGTCTAGCTGGGGGGTAGCATATTTTTTTCACCCCGATGAGAGTAGGTAATGTGCCTACATAGGAAAACAATTCAAAAAAATGCATCAAATAAACAGTGAGCCCTATCAAGTCGAAAATCATAATAATTAGCTACTTACTAACTGGTTCTAGACGTCCAAACAAAAAATCTTTCCCCTCTTCAGAACTCCAATGGTCTCATCTTGAGTCTGATGCTTCGTCTCACTCCAGATTGCAAAGAGATCCCAGCCGCTGCATAAGCAATCCACTTCTGTTACAAATTGAATATAGAGAACGAAGTTGTCTGCCCACTTCATCATTAGTACCAGCAATGCTTTTCTTATGCAGGTCCTTCCTCTTTTATTTTTTATGGGGACGTGTTTCTTCTAAACCATGTTCCGTCTGTACGTACCAGGCGTGGAACATGTTTTGCTTTGTTTTGTTTATCCAATAATGTTTTAGCTAGGAATATTCCCACCTATTTGTTCCTACCAAATAGAGATGATAAGACCAACACTTCAAGCTCACCAAAAAATAAGGCTTGGACTTGCATAATATCCAATGATGAAAGCAATTACTCTCATGGTAATCTCATTGATGAAATGATTCCTGTACATGCATAATATCCTTAAGCAATAATTGGCGCAGATAGGAAAATGACACACCTCACGTTTTTCTGGATAACTATTAGGTAACTCAGCTTGAATATCATGTAGCTCGGCACGAGAAAAGTGACACTGATCATCTGTTTGAAATTCAAATACATATGTGCATACAGTTAACACTTTGCTTAATGCAGAGCCTTTTCTTTCTATCCACTGCGTGAGATGGACTATCAATCTAGTGAAAAAAAACAGCTTTGATGCAGATGTAGACCCATCCTTTTGATTTCACTATAATCTGACTAATAATGCTACAGATAATTATTGTCAAGAGAGCAAATTGCAACACTGTTAAAGAATTTATCTTTATAAACCAGTTGAACAACAAATAGTTTAAAAAGTACACGCAGGTTCTCAAAAAAATGATGAGAACCAGCATTTTTCTAAAAAACTGACCATGAGATACTTTGGTCTGAGCAGTGCCATCAGCCCCTACATGAGCAAGACATTTCATCAAATAAAGTGAAGATACGGAGGCAGACCAACTATGAGGCATAATTATCAAAATGGTGTGTCATTACCTTCACTCAAAACGCCTCCCTTTCTCTTTTGTTTTTTTCTTATCTCAATACTATCATTATGTTCCTGTAGTGTGCTACTTTTACCTTTGCTTATGTTAGTTATTGGTGTTTCAGTCACATCTTCAGGCTGAACATCATGCTAGAAGGTTAATCACGGGTATAGAAATTCATATCAACAAAATAATAGCATATATGCATACAACTTATCATATGATTATCAATTAAAAAGAAAAAAAAGACACATTCTTTCTTGTTCAGGGCTAATCTCCGGAGACTCGAGTTGCTTTTCATGTCGTTCAGCACAAGGAGATGGACCGTGATTATCTATTCATTGAACATATGTATAAAAGCTTCAGTATAGCAGAAGATTATTAAATCGCAGCATATATAAAGATAACATCCAATACACAGGCAGTTCGAATGCAACAAACCAATAAAATATAGCTTACCTGCTCTAAAATGTGAAACAAAGAAACAAGTTGGAAGTATAAAGAAGTAAATGAAGCTCATAAAACAAGCACATACTAGAAATATGGTTTTGCTACTTATATTCAATCCCAGAAAAAACAAAATGGAAGTAACAAAGAAGCTAATGAGCAAAACACGCTAAGAGCCCGATCTAGATTTGACTTACCCTTATTTGAATCAGGTAGTCTGGAGCTCATATTTGCTACTGCAAACTCAGCTTGCACCTACTCATAAAACATTTAGATCAAAAGACATACCATTGCAAGAATCATTGTGAAACCTACAACAAAAAAGTGCACCTCGTCACGACTTGGCTCATGTTTCTGGGCATCAGTGCCAGCCACTGCGTTCATAAGATGTTTCATTATGTCAAATAAAGGAATTGTGATTCATTATCTGGTAGGAATCAAAGCACAAGAAGCAGAGTTTAGACACCTTCAATGTTTTTCATCTGGGTGTATCCTATTATATTATGTTTCTTACGCACAAGGGTAGTCTTATGAACCAGAACAGACTTTCATCTACTTTTCTTATTCACTGATGTTTCTAAAATATTTTCAACCATTATATCCTGATACAAAAAGAATAAAAAAAATCAACACTTAGAGCTTTAAAAGTCATAAATATTCATAAACATTCAAATGAACCGTTATGCATAAAATTGGCAGAAAGATCAACATAACACACCTCAGGCTGTTATGAACCAAGATTGGGGCATGTAGACAGTTTAACATGGAATCCAACACTAGGGGAACACTGTTGATCATCTAGTAAAATAAATTATACATTAAATAAAAGTCCCAAAAATAAATGCTTTTCTGTATAAATGTGATGATACACACATAAATGTCAAAGAATCATTCATGTAGATGAGAAGCTTGACGAGGAGTTAGTTACACAACTAGTCAGATTATTTATTGTTAACTTACCCATACTAAGATCAGGATGTGAGAAGTTCATATCGTGCTTGGCATTTTCAGATTGCATCTACTCACAGATCAAATCAAGATCAATACAATATATACAAAAAAAAGTAAAATGACAAAGCAAGAGATAAATTATACAAAAATTGGACTTCGGTATTAGTCGGTTCATTCATTAGGGAATCTTTGTAACTTTCTGACCTGCTCTCAGGTTCAACAGGGATCCGATGTTTATCCATTAAGGCAGTGCCAGGTTGATTTAATAGTATGCTACTAGTCCTGGCAACTGCTGTTGCAGAGTCATCCACAAAGGCAGGGAAATCCCTTGAATCTTGCAGCACTTCACGATGTGAAGAAGAATTCAAAACTATAGATACTTCTTCATCATATTCATAAACTTTAAATTTGGACCTTGACTTAACAATTGAATCGGGCTGTTTTTCAGCACAGTTAACAGGGGAAGAACCTTCTATTGGATATGGATCAGTGTCGAAAGTTGAAAACGAGTGTCCTTTAACATAAGAATGGAAGACAGTTCCCATTCTCGCTTTGTTTCAAATTAAAGTAAGTCTAATCTTCTCAAGTCTTTTCATTTTTTTGTTGAACTTACAGGATTTAGTAGAGAAGCCAAACACTGCAGAGATTTTTATATAATAAACGAATTTTTTCTCATTGATAATAGCATTTGATAAAAGCATTTGTGCAAGTATGTCTGTATCTCTATACATAAGATGAAGATTTGACTTCATGCCTTCATCACAGTCTGACTTGAGCTGGTTGTACGCATGTTAGGCACTGAGTTTGAAATAACCAACCAGAAAGCACGAAGGCCGAAGGACTTTGATACAAAGCCAATAGATGAATCTCCTCTTATATATCTCAGACTAATTCACGAATCTGTAAGTACCCAATCAGGTCCAGAAGATGGGATGATTAGGAACCTAAGATGGGGTTCCTCGCGTCATCTATGTCAATGACGAGTGTACGATCCGGAACTGATCCATCTGGTCCTTCGGCATAAAGCGTAGGCAAGTAAGCATTGTATGCGGGTAGGTAGCGTGAAACAAAATCTTTCACCTGTAAGAAATTTGTATAGAAATGCGTAAAAGAAGGAAACATGATAGTGCCGTATTGTAATTTGAAATAGTGAGGATAATAAGACCTCTTCATCTGTCATCCCTGGATTGCCAGCTTCCCTCATAGCAATTTCAGCCTGTAAAACAATGAAAATAAGCAGAGAAGCTGTTTTACACATTTATTTATGAATACAGCAACAAGATATAGGAGGAGGTACACTGGCTAGAAATTCAGATTACAATGCAACCAACCTGCAATCGCCAATCATAGACACAGCTCGGGTCTCTTATTTTGATAACAATCCAGGCTTTTATAAACTTGTCCCATGCTTCATAATAAGCTTCAAGGTATTTGTTCACAACCTCGAGCTGTAAACCAAACACCAGAACAAAACAGATCGATGATCTAGATCAATGTTCTGCATATACCGTATATACTACTATCTTAAGGAATTAACCTGCGGGTCAACAGCTTTAACAATTTCCACAGGAAGTGGAGTGAAGCCAAGCATCCAACCTTCAAAGAGAACAGCCTACATATACCCAAACAAGCCCCAGGAGATCATTAGAATAGCGTAAGAATGATTACTCCAACGATTGCATTAATTTATATTGAGATGATAAGAATAACAAATGCACTCCAACTATAAAGAAAGGAAAGAATCACCCACCGTCAGAGGCCCTTCAGCCTCAGGCCACGTTGAGGGATCAGCTCTATCACCCCTCCCGCTATAAGCAGACTGTATTCACATTTAGGAGATCATTAGATGTATCTACTGAAATACAGAACCATAAAAATATCCTTTCACAGGTCCAGTGGAGTTATGTGCTCACCTTGTCATAACGAGGAAGTTTCATTTTCATTCCTGATGGATCATAAATCAGGAATTTTGGTCAGATGAAAGTGAACAACAAAGGGCTAGGTATAAAAAGCAAGATCCATTATATAAGCAGTGTTACCTTCCTTTGACATTTTAGTCAGAGCCGTCAGTGTTTCAACCGAGAATGGAAGATCATGGGATCCAGCATTTCCTCGGAGCTGCCAAGAATATGCAATATTTGCATCAAAAGCGAAGTAGATATGAACTAGAGGTCTCTTTGTAAGTACACGTTATGAAACAAAAGGCTTTCGGCAATATCCGCTAAACCTCTAGAAGGGAGTTTCCAGTATGCTTTTCTCTTAGTTTAGCCTGAAACGAAAACAAATAAAAAATCATGGTATGAAGAGTATATCAAACTGCAAGTGAAGGACTCGCACGTAACATACTTGGTCCTTTGCGGTCAAATAAAAGTCATCTATTGACATGGTGGCAATCTTCCTGAAAATTATCTGTGTCAGGGACGTCAAATAACTATTGCTGCTTGACTATTTAATCAGCATATATACATATATTGTCATACTTGTGTTATTGTACCTTCCAGTAACTTCAAAAAGATTAGCTAAAGCAAAGACTAAGGTTGTCTTTCCACAACCTTGTGGTGCGCTAAATCCAATCTGCACCAGAATGAAATGATGTATTCCTCAATTTGAAGACGGACCCGACCAGAATGAGAGACACACAGGTTGGAGTTTCGAAATTACTTAGGTACCACTAAAGGCGGGACCTCATCCCCTTGTTTAAAGGATGCTTTGTGCTTGGCAATTTGATCTTCGCACCAGATAAAAACTGGGACATAATAATGGTAAATCCTGATTTTCTGAGGGAGAGTTAGGAACCACTCGTTGAGTTGAAACAGACGGCACAGGTGCAAGCCATATTGCAACCATTTGTCAATGGAATCAGATATATCTTTCTCAGTCAATCCCAGTTTCTCCAAAAGGGGACCTGAGCATATGAACCCAAAAAAGTCCTGGATGGTGGAAACATCAGCAGTGACCCTTGGCAGTGCTGAACAAGCCTTCACCTGCTTCTGCCTGTCGCTGCTTCCCTTAATGTACCCGTTTGATTGGTTCTGAATCCACATGTCTCCACAACCTGCTGTGTTAACTAGATCACTTCAGTGCAATTCCCACATAACTATCCATAAGCACCAAAATGATAAAGAAACTAATGCAAAGGATAAACATCAGAACAATCTGCCAACCAACGACCACACTCAGAACCTCAGTTCCATATCAGAATGCAGACAGAGTCAGAACTCACAACTCTAACCAGGATAAACACAAGAATATCATAGAAAAAAAAGTTGATCCTAGTTAGATGACCATAACACAAAATCACCCAGATTCTATCACTACACCAAACAAGAACAACAACAGAAGTACATCAAACACTGAACTGACAAAATGTGGCGCGAATAAAATAGTAAAATACTCAACCCCATCTCATTTCTCATAACATAAAAACACAAACACAGTTTGCTGTACCTGAACAGGAGACTCTGTTGGCCAAACGAGAGGAAACGTTAACGTGTCCGTGAGCCGGCGACGATGAAGAAGAGTTTCCATTTTTGTAGGCGCGATTGAGAGTGTCGAAAATGGATAGAGACGATGATGAGGCGGTGAGCGATGGGAGGGATAAAATATTGACAACCTCCATCCTCATCTGTTGATTATTTCCTCGTCCGATGTTTTGGTTGAACAAGCAATCGAATGAAAAGCCACACCCACTGTTTCTGTGTGTGTGTGTGTGATGCTCCATAGCCGTTAATATTATATTATTATTTTTATTTTATTAGCTGTCTACAGAACTATATTCAAATTCATTTACCGTAAATAGAATGCCATAATCCTCTTTTATTCTTGACAAATTGTACTAAGTTTGTAATCAGTTTACCATATTTCAGTATTATAATTTTAGATTAATTCATCTATATTATAGAAATTAAAATATGAGTCTATTTTTAGTTGAATCATATCCACCAAATATTGTTCGAGTATGCTCAGACGTGCCATTTTACATGATAAATGGACATGTTATATATATGATGCATTTACGAATTACTTCATGTGAAGTGGTGGGTACGTACTATCCCAATTTTAAAAATCACGGTGATCACATTCCAATTTTGAATTCGCAATCATTTACGTGTCATTTTACATGATAAATGGACATGTTATATATATATGATGCATTTACAAATTACTTCATGTGAAGTCGTGGGTACGTACTATCCCAATTTTAAAAACCACGGTGATCACATTCCAATTTTGAATTCGCGATCATTTTGAATGTAGGGCTATTGTGAATAATTGAATTTGTAATTACTACTTATAAATTATGACTAGGTACCTAACTAAAACAACATCATTCTATTACATTCACATTCATATTTTTTTATATATATTTTTAGATATTTCAAACACATCATCCTATCATCAAAACAAAAAATCAATCAATACATCAAATTTGCTCCATTAAAGAAGAATAAGTGTATTATAAAATGTTTGTAATAAATTATATAACAAAATCAAAATAATAATTATAAATTGTAATTATATATTGCTCCATTAACTGAAAATAATTTAAAATTCACGGTGAGAAGAGGAGATGGATTTGAAAAAAAAATAACAAAGAGAAAATGAATGAAAAATGAAACAAATTGATTTAGTTGTAGTTATATGCTTAAATATAAATAGTAATTATGAGTTGTAATTATAAATTCAGTTATTTTCAACATTCTCTAACTTCAAAATGACCGTGAAATTTAAAATCAGAAAGTGATGATTGTGATTTTTAAAATGGGAATAGTACGTACCCCATTTTGTATTTTCCCTCTTATTTATCCTTGAGAATATACACCGTACTAAAAAAAACTTCAATTTTGAAAAAAAAAACACAAAAATGAGATGTGACATATCACCGATCCTCCCCTTATAGTTTGAACTATTTCAAATTTTCAATTAAGGTTCCAAAAGAAAAGTTTCAGATTAATTTATTAAACATCTTAAACTAATTTTGTAACACAAAGTACACTGAATGCAAAAATATGTAGCTTTATCCTAACAATTTAACATAACTAATCCTATTTAATAATTTGAGCAAACTATGCAAGTAAGAAAAAAACACCACCCGCTCCACCTACGGCTTTCCGACACCATAAATTGCATCGAATCAAAAGACTTCTGAAGAAACCTCGCGATGCCAACTCTTCTCTTCCAGCATTATTCAGATCTCTGAAAAAGTTATGTTCGAATAAATCATTGGATTAAGATTTTTCTTCAAATACCGCGACACCTACAAATTTCTTGTCATCCCTCTTTATTGGAATAATCCACGGTTACACATATATACATTACATGACCTTCCAATATTATAAACACAAGAAAAGGAGGCAAGTCAGTCAAAGCCAATGATCGATCGCCCAGTGGCTGATCTAGAAAAGTAAATCAGTGGGGTCAATATAAATTTTTTTTAAAGAGTTATACAATCATTTTTTTCGGTACATTCATTTTTTAAAAATTGTTCATAAAAATATTAAAATTATATCAATATAAAAATTTATGAAGAATAAAAAAATAGTACACTCGTATTCGACTCTTTTCAATGTGAAAAAATGATGAAAGATAAATCACCTTAAATTTTTTGAAGCAAAAAAAAATCTTACCATCCAAATCGATTTCTTAAATTTCTCGAACCAAATTTCTGATGAAGGCACGGCACAAACGACAGGACGATCTTCTCCACAACAATATTTAGGATCGAATTTTGGGAGAGGGTGGGAGAAGAAATCATGGTTATGCGTCAGGATATACATGATTTGGGGATCGGAGTCATGGGTACGGGTAGAAATTTTTTTTTTCGTATTACAGTAATAAAAAAAATTTAGTGGGGGTCATCTGACCCCTCTAATTTGGCTATAAATCCGCCACTGCGATTGCCATAAGTTGGACGGAGTTTCATGCATGAGGCGCACAATGAAATTGGTCAAATTTTGTTTTTGAAAGAGAAATTGAGACCAAGCAAGTTGAAAATACTTCACCTCTTATAAAAGTAGCACAATAATAAAAACTTTGCCAAACTATATTAACTGGTGTTTATAAATATTCTCTAGATTTGTATTCAGTGGCGCAATCCTTAATTTAAACAACGTAAATCATTTTTCAGATCTTCCATACTCGATTGCCAAGACATCACCATCGTTTGGTGTGACATCGTCAATGCCCAAATTGATCGTTAACTTGATAGAATTTTCCTCTCCGATCTTCTTAGAGAAAATTCTCTATCTTGATTTTTTCTATTTCTATAAATCCTCCATTATCCTAATGAATATTCGAGATAGAATTGAATGACTTCTTAAATCTGATGCATGAAAAGAAGAATCATTATTTCATGGTTGAATTGGGTAAAGCCAGTGGTGGCTTTGCTTTTGCTGTGTATTTTATTTTTATTATTAAATTGAAATATTCAATTAAACTGTCAGAATAAAATGACATAGTTTTGTGTATTTGGTGCAGTTCATGTAGCAAAATTATTTTAGGGGTGCAACTGTAATTTATGTTTCATAAATAAGTTTAATTTATTTTTTTGCGTCTTAATTGAAAATTTGGATAGTTTGTTCCGTAAGTGAAGAAGCGGCGATCATTCCCAACTCTTTTTAATTAGTTGATAGAGATTAATGATATATTATTGTGATGACATGAAAAACAAGAATACGAACTAAATCAAAAGATATACATACCTCACTAGAAAATTGACTGCTAAAATTAGGCTTACACAAAGGTGCATGCACAAACATACCCATTATCAACAAATCGACAATTGAATATCTACTCAAAATAGAGGCATGAAGATTTATATTCATCTAATCTTGAGTTATTTTCACTATGAATTACATGATTTATACAAAGGTTGCTACATGAAATGACAAACACATTAACGTTGTAATATATTTATTTATAAACATTTGAAATGAATTTTAAATTTACGACTTCAGTGTGCTCTGCCTCAAAGTTTGACATGGAGCTTAAACTTGCATAGTTTCAATGAGGCTTAATATATATCATTGTGTGATCTTTATTGTATCAATTCATTTGTTCTATAAAGTTTTCTCAATCACCCGAGTCCGTTAAAGTTCACCTTGTACATTATCAGTAGATGCCCTACCAAAGTCATTAAGTTTCGCTTTAACTTCCACTTTCTAGTGCCTTTATCAGCATGTCGTCAATTGACAATAAAATATTCTAACTCATTTTAAATTTACACAACACTATTAGGATACTTTCACTCAACCACGTTATTAATCATTAATGGAACTTTGTATATACATGTGTTTTAGCTATAAACATATCAAATGAAGACCTTGAAGACGTTCCTTTAAATATGGCATCCAAACTCTCATGCTCCATTAAATAATTAATTCACTTTCGATAAGGAGTGTCTTGTTATATCTTCCATACTCTCCACTTGTAACATAAAACATTGAGAAAAGATATAAACAAGCCATGAATGAAACATCCATTATATAAATGAAATGTATAACACTTACTTAATTATTCATTAGAAGCAAAAATAACATGTTCTCTAGAGTGTGTCAAAATATCTCAAGACACTAGGTATAAACATCTCACATGTTCATAACTGTAATCGGTAAAATTCATCGAGTTCCTCTTTGGGAAACTTCCTCTCAAGGATTTTCCATGCAATTATCTTTTTCTTGTGATGGCGCTAGCGATCCTCTGAGGTCTCGTCTGCCGCCCATCCTGATCCAACATGTATCTCTATATCTCATCATCTTCATATTATATGTCATCTATCTCTGAACCAGACTCTCGAGATATTAGAATTGACCATCACACTCAACTACATCAAAGCTGCAGTGAAGAATTACGAGCTCAACTTATGTGATGTCTCATTACCACATTCCCTAATCACATTAAAAGACAGAGAACTCATCATTATCTTATCCATGACCATAGTAAAATCAGACTATAAATCCATGGAGTTTGAAACTACAAAATTCATAGTCGATTGGCTGACTATTGATGAAATCTGTTTTCACATTCACTCACATTGAAACTGGTGCAACCTCCGTTGGTTGGAACATTAGATGTCTGACATGTTTTGATTATTAATCATTCAGAGGTAGAATTTTTGAAAGCTTTTTTATGTAAGTCTAACTACCTCAGGACGTTATCATTTTATTATTTCATACATCTTTTTCCCTTTAAATGAATAGAAAATTCATTACCACTGTAGAATGGATTAAACTTACTGTTTATATAATTTTTTTATTAAACAGTCATCTCATGGAGCTAATTCTGGTAATGGTCAATTCTTGAATGTAGGACTCAAACGCTTGTTTTGTCACATCTCTTACATAGCTGTGTGTGGAACTCAAACTTACTTATAGGGGATGTGTGTGGTCTTGATCTTTCGATACAAGAAGAGAGTTTTGATTTGGATGGAGTAGACGTTGACGTTTCGACTATAACTTTATAGGATGTTGCAGCTTAGCAATCATTACACCAACTCGAAAAGCGTTATTGATCTCGTGGAACCACAATCAACAAGACCGTAAAGGTACATGTAGCTGCAAGCAATCAAAGAACGAGATGAATAAGCAATTGAATTTTTAAATACTAATGCGGCATAAATCTGAGAATGTGGGATTCTGAAGACAAATAAATAGGCGATCTAGGTGACTTGCTCGAATACTGAAAAAAGAAGCGACGGCTAACTCCAATCTAAATAAAATCCAATTGTGAAAGATGATGCGATTATTTTTTTATAAATTAGATAAGTTAGGGTTTTTCTTAAAATAAGTAGAAATTCACATCATGATAAGACTCATATTGGAGGCTTGGGCCTAAAGCCCAAACCTAATCTCACTCTTACTCAAGCTCAGAACCCAAATATTAATCTAACCTGTATTGAAACAGAAAAAATTTGTTTGTAGATTCTGGACAACTCAAAAAAAAATTTCAAACGAGGCTGGATGTGTTTAGAGAACATTTCAATATTTTTTAAACCACTATTTATGGGCCTCCACCAACGTTTGTAATTGAGAGTCATGAGAACTTAAAATTTAATACAGTATGGAAGTTTGAATATAAATAAATCTTGTGAACATAACTTGATTAATGCACAACAACCTCTTTGCGGTCTTCTTCTAAGTTCCTAAGGACAACAAAATAATCGTAATATTTTAGTAGAATTCATTAGAAACATCTGTATGAATACTAAAGAATGAGTTCACCTAATAATTTAATTAACATGCATGAGCTCGCATAATCGGTTTGTGAACGGAAGGAACTAAAATTTTCAAATGTGTATCCAACAAAGATAGCGACTCATCCTCTGATGTGATGTCCTCACCATCCTTACCTCTTATATTTGAGTCGTTCTTTACTCAAACCCACCCTCCGTTCATAAGTAAGGTTTTAAATCTTCAATGTTAAATGTGGGACTAACTGCAAAATTTATAAGAAAGTCTATTTTTATGCATTATCATTAATCTTTTGCAATATTTTGAAAGGACCAGTAACTTTAGACAACAATTTAGATTTTCTCAGTTTGGAAATTATTATTTTTCGTAAGATGCAATCAAACTAAATTATCACGATCATGAGATACATGTCTCTTTCCTTTACTACCAACAAGTTTATATTTTGCATTCAAACATTATATGTTCTCCTCAGTAGTCTCATGTATTTTCAAAACCAAACAAGTATATTTTTAGCATCAAAATGAACCTTTTCTGAAGATGGAAGAGGTCATAAATCAATAAAAACTCGAGGCAGAAAATCATAGACAATCTTAAAAGCGCACATTTTGTATTAGAATGCAATCCCAAAATAGTTATAAGCATGGTAGATAATATTTTATTCACAACATCAGTTTTCCCACAAGTTTGGGGTGACAAGTTGTTGAAAATGAAATATTAGTCCCCAACTTAGGCCATAAAGTTCTCTTAAAATGACTAAAAAATTTAGTGTCATGATAAAAACTGTTGTGTTTGGCACACCATGCAAATGAACAATTCACAAAATAATAAATCAACAATATGAGTTATATCATCACTCTTGTATAAGGTATGAAATGTGTCATCTTAGAAAATCGATCCACAACAACAAAAATAGCATCCCTCCTCTTATTTGCTCTAGGCAGTCTTAAAAAAGTCCATAGAATATATTTCTAAGACACATTGGGAACAATTAAAGGCATATATAAATTATGAGCATTAAGCTGTGACTTATTTTTTTGATAGATCGTGTAGTGTGCAACGAAGCACTCCATGTCTTTTCTCATCTTTGGCCAAAAGAAGTGACCAGCAAGTATGGTGCACGGTTTGGAAAAGATATAACTGTAATAAGGTTAATTTAATGTTTAATTCCATGAAGTGGTCGAAGTCTCAATGGTACGTCCTTTGGAAAAAAACATCGATATACTCCTACAAAATATTAATGATAGCAGAATTCAAAGAAGAAGATATATCCTCAAGTGAAAATCATTTTTTTTGGCAAACTAAAGCATAAAAAATAAAATTGCTAGTATCTAATTCATGGATATCGGATTTTATAGTAACGAAACAAGCACCTTTCAGCTTTATCTCATTTTTCTTTAAGTGAATAGATTTCTTGTTTTCTCTTTGTATGTTGATCAAGTTCCTTTGCCACTATATGACTTTCAGTTTTTATATACTCCTAATTTTTTTACTATCTTGCAATTTCATCTTTCAAAATAGCTTCGTCAGACATGGGATGTAACACATTTTTCTTATCTTTATGGAAAAAAGAATATTGATTAGTTCTACCATGATGCAAGAAGTATTTATCATATTACCATCTTACAACATAAAACATGCTTGCATAGGTATTTTATCATAGTCAATATCATTATAATAAGAACTAATATCAAATTTTACTTTTACCAATCATGTTACCTTTAACTTACTGCTATTATTAAATCATTGAATGTAATCTGACTATAGATGCGGTTTGGTGGTCAAATAAAGATTCTCTACCATATTAGGACTTTCCAAATTGTTGTAGGTTCATTTATTAATGATTACGCAGTATGAATGTTCTTTGGTGACATAATTGGTTTGAAAAAATTTATGACATTGATTCGCTTCCGCCTTCTCCATTGTGCATTCAACACTCATTACACAATGAGACTCTCATAATATTTCACTTCTTCAGTGCCAGTATGTTCTTCTATATCATGATTTTCATCTTCCCCTACATGCTTAACTACAAGACAAGTTTATGTATCTTTATCCAAATCACTTGTAGAGGAATTATATTCCCACCATCTTCTGGCACAATTAGCACATGTTTACTTGGATAATATTTGCACACATAACCATAACTCTTGCACTGTAAGCATTGAATACCTCTTATTTACCTAGAACATGCAATAGATGAAGAACACTTAGCAGGTGCTTAGGCTTATCCTTGGTTGTTATATGTGGGGTATTGAATTCAATGTAAAAGTTAGTGGTTTTCTATCTGAGAGGAGACTATAGTAGCTACTTGATTTGATGGCACTATGGAAGTGCGTGGAGACTAAAAATCAATACTTCCTATAGACAAATTAGTTTTGTGCTTGCATGGCATTCCTGTAGTACCCTTTCAGCTTTACAAGCAAGTTAAAATAAATGAGTGATAAATTATATTTATTGTAACCTAAAATATCTTGAATTTCACAGTTCAAACCATCCATAAATCTAGCCATAGAAGTCTCCTCAGCTTCTACTAAACCACATCGCAACATAGTTATTTGCAAGATAATCCTCTAAAATTTTAGTATTTTATCTAAATTGTTACAATTTATGTAACATATCATGTGTGTAGTATGAAGAAAAAAATTTGGTTCGCGTTATTATTTTTAATGCATCCGAAGTTTCTGGTATATATTTGGATTTTTATGACAATACTCACTTTATCAAATAAAAGCAAAATTAGTATGTTCTCTAGTAGCAGTCGTAACCTTTTTGTTTTTCGAAAGATCGTGGCCTGTAGAGTTTTGATCAATAAAAATATTTCCTCCCCATGTTCGTTTGTCGATGTCTCTCACCACCTCATGACCCAAAGCCAAAGCTTCATGAATATTTCGGCCTTGAAAAAAAGCATGTTGCTCCTCTCCAATCAGCTTCGGCCACAAGGAGGTCAGCCTGTTATTTAGAATCTTTGAAATAATTTTGTGAAGGACGTTGTAGAGGCTCACCGGTTTGAAGTCGCTAATAGACTTGGGAAGCCTTACTTTCGGAAGAAGGACTATCTGCGACGCCGTCATAGACTTCGGAATAAAGCTCCTTGCCCTGAAAAACCAACACACCGCATCACAGAGATCCTCTGTTATTATCACCCAACAATGCTAATAGAAACCAGCGGTGAAGCCATCGGAACCCGGGGCGTTACCCGCATCCAGCCCCCAAATCGCAGACCTAATCTCCTTGACCAACGGGATCCCACAAAGCGTAGCATTTTCCTCTTTTGAAACCAGCCCTGGGATGACCTCTAGCACCTCCTCATAAACATGGATAACTGCCGAACCCAGAAGGTCTTCGAAGTGCCTCACCGCAGCTAGGCCAATCTCGCTAGGATCCTTTGTCTAGAACCCCGATGGGAGTTCAATAAGATACTTCGACTGCATGCGACAGACTTTCATAGCAACATGAAAAATGCAGGAGCTTTTGTCGCCTCTTTTCAGCCATTGCACCAGACTCTTCTCCTCCAAAAGCTGGGATCTCGCTCGCAGCCGTTTTACAAGCTCCACATGAGCCTCCATCAGGCGCTTTTCCCTCTCTTTTGACCATCTCTGCATGACCTCAGTATTAGTTGCGTCGAGTTCTCGCTGCGCCTCCTCAATGCTCATATTCAGGTTTCCAAAAACGCTTCAGTTTCAAGCCCTTAATGCGTTCCTTATTGCCTTTAGGTTCTCCGTAAAGTTTAACATCGGGATTTGAATTTCGATTCGTCCGCCAAGTCTCATTCACCAAAGGCAAAAATCCCTCGTGTTCCAACCACACGGCATGAAAACTGAAAAATGATTTCCTCGGCTGACTCCGGGCTGATATGTATTTATAGAGAAGAGTGGTCCGAGTGAACTCGGCTAACTTCCGAACTGATAACTCTGGTAAGGCCTCAATCATAGCGTAGTTACTATTCAGAGTCGAACTCCTGACAATTTAGTAGGCAAATACATTAGTAGACTAGTCGACAAACTTGGATAGTTTTAATAGATACATCATCTGCAGATTGCAGAGAAGTATGAGATTGGTGTATCCGTATTCTGCCATACCCAGCTTCAAAGAAAAATTGGTCTTATTTGTGCCTCCACTCCAACCAATCATGGAAAGCACATGAGCACAAGTTGAAACATCAGAGGTGTTTTTTTTTGTCTTTTCCCAAACTAATCTGTCCAAAATAGCGTTCCTAAGAAAAAATTTACCAAAATGACCTCCTTTTAGAAAACTGTCGTTTGAAACAGCGTCTGGCTTAACGCTAACCGCTGTTTGAAACTGGGTCTCGACTTATGTGCCAATTTAAAACCACAGTCGTCATAGTCTGATTATGACTGAAAGAAGTAGGACCATGATAACCACGGTTTCAAATTGGGTCTGACCTTAATCCAACCCAAGTTTCAAACTGGTGCAGATTTTAAAATCTTACCATCGTTTTAAACGGTGGTTGGCTTAAGACCAGACACAGTTTCAAACTGGGTCTTGTCTACCTGTGCTGATTGAGTTGTACAATCAGTTCACAGATCGAGACTCAGTTTCAAACAGCAGTTGGCCTTAAGCCAATCGCTGTTTCAAATGGAGGATCCCTGAAAGTAAGCCATTTTGATAAACTTTTTCTATGAAAGGCCATTCGGAAAAGATTAATTTCGAAAAAAAAAAAAACTCAAAACATCAAGAGTAATGCAATAAATGGTGCAAATCCAAATATAAACAAAAGATGGGTTATATAAAGCTTCAGCTACTTACACAGCATCTCTTTAGAAAATTTACAACTAAAGAAACACGAGAAAAAATAATTTGAACTGCTGACAGGCTCCCCGACAAATGGAAGCAAGAAGCCCATTCAGACATATCAACCTTTCTACATTAAACTTTAACTCCTGGCTGAGCCATCTTAGTATCAACACATTTCTCTCCATGATTCTTCTGTGTGTTTTTTCTTTTTTCTTTTTTCTTTTTGGTTCATTGAGGATCGGGCTTGATGAACCGATCCGGATGACAATAAAAGGTCAAACAAATGTATAATCAAAGGTAAACACGACCGGGTAGAAGAAATTATATGAAGGAGAGAGAATAAGAGCTTCTGATTTAACAAAGCAACATGTGGATTGCCACATTATGCAGAATTGAGATGATTCCTGGCAAGAAAATTTGGCTGTTGGGCGCATCCCGCACTATAATATGAGCTGGTGAATCTCTCTTAGAAGAGCTTCTCAGGTAGTTTTGGCGAAGACAAAGCCGCAACAGATTTAAACTGGAGTAAGGAAAATACTTCGGTCAAGTATGCTCTAGGCGATTTATCATAGCATATCAAAAAAGCAGAACAGAGACTATTCCCAAACGAAAAAGAAGAGAAATATAATAAATTATTATTTCAGGCTCATTTTGTAGTACCTTTTGCTGCATATACTTTGCTCTTATAACATGCAGAGGGCAGTTGTTCGTGTTCAATTGTAGATTCCGCAAAGCAAGAATTGAGCTCTTCAGATCAGATGATTTGTAAAGTGTGTAGTATTCCAGGGTCGCATTCTGCATAAGGTAGCAATGAAGTTAGACGAATCACTTTACATAGGCATGGAAAGAATAAAGGAGAAATAAATACCCATGGATGGGTGGACTGATCGAGTGTCCATCTGGCAAGAAACACAGCTGAAGCAGCAATAGCTGATGGAAGAAATTTTAGGAAGTCATAATCGACCAGGGTCAATTCAGCCAAATAATCAGCCAGATATTCTAATTCAAGAGAAGGGTTCTGCAATTATTAGGGAAAGAAAGATTAGACCAGGACAGACGGAAAATTAATTTTTCTCCTCTTAAATGCAGATGGCATGGGAATTATTGTACCTCGTAAGAAGCTTGAGCCGCTCGAACAAATCTCCTGAAAGATCAGAAATATGTGTTCAAGAAATTCAGTGGAATTATACAGAGGGGATTTTGTAAGTCAGCTAATAATAGAGGAAGACATACCTCAGGAAGCTTTTCGCGGTGGGCATATATAACTGGAAGTTAACATTAGTCAGCACTTCAGTCTCCATTTTTAACACCTGAAAGATAACATGAAATCTGATTGTAAGAATGCTCTACATTAGAATAGAGAATAGAATCTAGAGTAAACTTGCCTCTTCTTTTGTATAGGTATTGTCTGTGACAAAGCAAAATTCTTCTACTCGGGGTGCACAGATTTCTTCATATTTCCTGAAACCCACCCGAAAGAATGTCAAGCAACCAAAGCTAATTTTATCACAAAACAAGCTGTTGTCATGCATTTAGATAAAAACCCAACAACACTTACGAGGCAAGCAGCATGCATGTAATTCCAAGAAGTTGCAGCCTTTGTCGTTCAATAAAATTGTTGGCCAAAAACCAGTCAATAAGATAAACCGTGAGGTAAAGAGTGTCTGGAACAAGTTTATATTCCTCAGATACCTGAAACAATAACACATTTCAGCTTCTCGATGGATGAATAGAAGAATTAACCATGATTAGCTTTGTAATCCATGTCAATTGGTAAGCATACAAACCTCCACAAGCCAATCAACTAGAATCCCTCGCATGGTTTGTGAAATATCACGCTGCTTAGTTTCCATAAAATCAGAACTTGGCCTTCTGTTGAGCTACAAGATTATCAATTAATTTTAAATCTAGTCAGAAAATAAAAGCTTCTTCTAGTGTGAATAATAATCCACATGGCGAACCTCAGCTACACGCAGATGGTTATAAATCTCAGGAGCATAGAGAGAGCAAAGTTGAGGATCTTTATGATCAAAATCCAATTCACTAATTCTTGGGTCGCTTGATTTCTCTAGGCTTTCCAGAGAAATGCCTTTCTGAGCTGTAAGAAAGTCGAATAGTGTCAGAATTCAGTACAACATGCAGATCGTGCATAATAGTAAGAGAAGTATTAGTCATCAAAATAAACCCATGCAAAAACAAAAAAATATGAAATCTTGATGGACCATGACAAGAAGACGCAGGTTTTACAAAAATCCTCAAAATCATAATACCAATTGGCAGCTAGAAAATAGCTTTCATCTTTTCTTATTTATTTACTACATTGCATTCTATATATTTAGTCCACAAAAATCTTGCAGACGACAAAAGTTACGATAAACGGTAAAACACCACAGCAAGGAAAACCCAAACCTTTAAGCACTGCAGTTCTCGGAAGCAAGGGCTTTTTATTTGTTCGAATCCTCTGGTTTGTTGTGCTTCGGCTGACCAATATATCTGGTTTGTGGTTCACAGTTGTAGAAAAGTTGACTAATTCAGAATCTGGTCTGATTTCAGTTTTCACAGTATTTTCTGTAGCTGTGTTCGGACCAGCTTTTGGAAGACGGTTTTCAACAGAGACAAAAGGCACCGCTGCGACAACTTTGACATCTGCTTTTTTAGCCTTCTTAACATTCTGCAATTCGTAACCCAGAAAGGAAGCTTAGTTTAACGTAATATGAATCAAACAAGTAGAAAAAATTTCTTAGAAAATATATTCAAAATGATTCTTGGAAAGAAGATAACTGAGTACTGGCTGCTTCACCAAAAAAACATGAAGATAACAATGGTGTCATGTTATTTTTTCTCAACAACTCACTAGAACCTTGACACTTAACCAAACAAACTAATCACAATCTGTCAATGAACACTCTCTTAAAGCTTTACAACCAATCAGCAAAACAAAGAAGAAAGAGAAAGAAAATGACTGATCAAAATATTTTATAATTACTACAGAGCAGGACATCAAGGAAAGCAAAAAACAAACCCTAACAGTATCTGCACTGGCACAGCTTGAACTTCTGCAACAAACATTTGTGACATCCTGAAGAGCTGCCTTCCTTTTACCAAGAGGTGCAGTAGCCAAATTCTTTCCGTTTGAAGTTGCTTTGCTTAAAGGAGGTCGGGGTGGTCTTCTTAGATCCTGTAGAACAGTTGCCTTGCCTTTCAGCTGCCCTGCATTTTCCTTCAATGTGGCTGCTCTGGCCCGTGTCATTCTACCAGTAGCAGCCGGCACACCAACACTTGCAACACTTGAAGTTTCTTTCTTCATTGTCACAAATCTAGGAGATCAGCCAAGTCGCTTTCACTGCATATAAAAATTATAGGCAAGTAAGCGATACAGAAAACATACTATAAACCACACATAATATATTAGGACCCCGGCTACAGGTCTGCAAGAAAAAGCAACTGCAGCAGAAAACAAATCAACAATACCATCTTCAAGAGAGTTTAACAACTCTCTGAAGTCAAAATGAGTCAGAATAATACCTAAACTGCAATGGATCTCAGATCTAAGCTTATTATAATGACCATATGGATATCAAGGAACAAAAGAAGCCTACATTGACATGGCAGTCAAGCTTTAACTTTTAAATAAGCCATCAGTCAAATGCTATCCCAATTTTACAGATCAAGCAACCTTCACCGATCAGATTATTCCAACCCCAGTTTGAATTCCAACACGAAACAGCCCTACATGCAAACACCCGGAACGGAAAGAAAAATCCAACCAAATCGAAACCCAAAAACGAATTATCAGGCACGCAAATGCACATACCCATCTCCATAAAATGAAACCTTGACAACCAGAAACAGCTCGTCGGCACAGACCCACATCAAAATTCAACAAGAAAACACAAAACCCTAACCAATCTGAGACAATCGGGTCCCAAATTACATACATCGAAGATAAGGGGTGCGTCACATTGAGATTTGACTCTTTATGAAGCCCTAGAGTTGAGTCGAATTTGGTTGAGTTCCCCGAGTCAAAAGCAGGTAATGTGAGCTGAGAAAGAGAGAGAGAGGGTGTGATGAGTGAGTAAGTGGGGACGGAGCGGGATGAAGGCCAATTCAAACTCAAATATCTGCTCCGATTGGAAACGAAGGTCAGAGAGAGAGTGACGATGTGTAAAGTTGTCAAGTGGTAAGTAATTAGTATTTAAGTTATACTTTGAGGACCAAAATTGAGATTATTGAAACAAAATGATACGACTATTTTTCCGTTAAAGTTGCTGAGGTTCTGGTTTTGACTGACAAAAAGACAAAAGTTTAGAATTGACCAGAGTTAGTTATCATTTTGCTTAAATTTAGAGCATGTGCAGATATATTAATGCTTTGAAATTGATGTTTTTTTAACTCAAATAAGCATAGGACTACTTCAGGAGCTCAACCTTCCATTAAAAGTGTTTTACAGAGCAAGCTAACAAAAGATAAAGTTGATTTAGTGGTATCTAAGTGGATGATAGATGCTTGTGTACCGTTTAATGTTGCTAATTCATTTTATTACCAGCCTATGATGGATGGAATTGCTTCATTTGGAACTGGATATAAAGGTCCTAACTTCCATGATCTTCGGGGTTACTTGTTGAAAAAGAATGTTGAAGAAGTTAGAAATTATGTTGCAAGTTTTCGAGATACATGGATGAGGACAGGCTGCACTGTTATGGCCGATGGGTGGTCAGACCTGTCTAGAAGAACTCTTATTAACTTTTTGGTTTACTGTCCGAAAGGTGATCTATTGAAAGTTTTTGCAGTTGTCTGCATTTTTGCATCAGCTAGTTTTTTTTTGTTTTTTTTGCATCTACTATACTATTTTGCACCTATTGCATTTTATTTTACAACTGCTGGATTTTTTCGTATTTGCGTGTCTGTTTTGTACCTGGTACGCTATATTTTGCATCTGCTAAATTTTTTCGCATTTGCGTGTAGGTTTTGTAGTTGCTACACATTTTTTCGCATTTGCGTGTAGGTTTTATAGTTGCTACACTCTATTTTGCATCTGGTTGCATTTCTTGAACTGTTTTGCATCTGTTGGTTTAATTTTGCATCTATTGAACTTTTTTGCATCCGCTAAACACTACCAAAATTTGATAGGTTAACGGTTAAATATTTAACCA
This sequence comes from Kalanchoe fedtschenkoi, assembly GCA_002312845.1. Lineage (NCBI taxonomy): Eukaryota > Viridiplantae > Streptophyta > Magnoliopsida > Saxifragales > Crassulaceae > Kalanchoe > Kalanchoe fedtschenkoi. The sequence continues at coordinate 684,730 of NQLW01000092.1, read as the reverse complement.
GTAGGTAACCGAAAAAAAATATTTTTTCGGTTAAAAATTATTTAACCGGTAAGTTAATCGGTTCAAAATTTACCGGTTAACTTTCCGGTTAAATTACCGGCTGAAAAGTTTACCGGTTAAATTACCGGCTGGTTCACCGGCTGGTTTTGTTCAGCCGATTTTTTACCGCCGGTTCAATTAATTTTGGTTCGTTGGTTTGAGAAATTAATTTAATTAAAGTTAATTAAGTTAAAGTTTATTATGTGGTTATGATTTGAATTAGGTTCTAAAATAATTTAGAATTAGTTAGCATACATATATGATAAAGTGTAATGAAGATTGAATTTAATTTTGAATTTAATTTTTTGGATTATAATTATTTTTAGGAGTGTACATGAGCATATATGTTTGAGATCATAGAATTTAGTTTAATTATATAAATCATTAATTTTGAACATACATATTTTCACTAAACTACTCCTCTCCCGAATCATCTTGGTCAAAGTCTGACATTATTTGATCTTCATCTTCCTCATTAGTATCGTCATTTTCACTGTATTGCGGATCATCTCCACCATTACTATGTTCTGGATCATTTAGTACCATCTCACTAGTACTTGGATCTCCCAGCTCTATATCTTCTATTTCTAGCTTAACGAATGGAACTTCCTGTCCTGGTGCTGGAAGTTCTTCTTGAAAGGCTTCCTCAATTTCATTTGATTCGATTTGTGAAATGGGTTTTACCTTACAAACAGCTAACATATCTTTTCTTCTCGGTACGTTATTGGAGCCTGGAATCGATGTGTAGTATACCAGTGACGCGTTCTGTGCCAATATATAAGGTTCGTAGTCTGGGTCGCACATCCTTTTTTTATCGACTAATGTCAATCCATTTTCTATGAAATTCACCACCCGATTCAAATCAAACCATCGACACTTGAAGAGGACGATTGCCAGAAATGGTTCTTTGGAATAGGTCAACTCTAATATATAGATAAGATTTCCGTACCAAGTTGTTTCATTCCCATCATCATCTTTTCCTAAAACGGACACACCACTATCCTCTTTAAACTTTGTTGAAGAATCACCAAGACGAAATTTGTATCCGTTAACTTGGTATTTTTGGAAACGGCGAGCTTTTAAGCGTGGTCCTTGAACTGCAACTTTCAACCACCACAGAGATATATTGGATCCTTGCATTTGAATCCAATTTCTAAACCACGCCGGTACATTCTCAGTCATTAATTTTTGTAACTGATGATTACTGAGTTGATCTCCGTATGCATCCTTATAGTAGTCTGCATTTCACCTGCATACATATATGTAAAGTGAATAATAAGAAGACTAAATTCACATGTATACTTGAATATGGACTTATGTGAGGTTATGGATACAGAAGGTGTATGTACTTTATAAGAGGTTGTAGTTCCGGAATATTTGTGAGAATAAAATATTCAGCAATATTACGCTCTTTATGAGTCATTGTGACTTGTCGATTCCATCCGGACGCTTCCCCTGGGTAATTGAAGATAGTTGTAGGTGACACCGTTGTCTCCGAGGTTGATGCGGTTGAAGTTGATTCGAATGATTGTGAGAAATATGCAGCTTCCTCGCGAATATATGCGCGTACAATTGAAGCTTCGACGTGGCGTCTGTTTGTACACTTATTTTTCAATACATGCATATACCTACCACGTCATTACAATATTAAAGACAAGTAGCACAATTAAACTATAATAATATGATGGCATGAAGCTATATTATAGGGGTTAAACGTGTACCTTTCGAAGGGGTACATCCACCTGTACTGAACTGGACCTCCTAATAATGCCTCTTCAGCGAGATGAATCACCAGATCCTCCATTGAATCAAATAAACTTGGAGGGAATTGCGTCTCTAATTTGCAAAGAGTAAGAACGATATTGGTGTTAAGTTGTGTTAAATGCTCGATGCGGAGAGCAGATGCACAAATCTCTCTAAAAAAAGTCGACAACTCTGACACAGCTTTTGAAATCTGTGTAGGTAGAAAACAGTGGAAGGCTATTGGCATTAATCGTTCCATGAATACATGACAGTCATTACTCTTCATGTTCATCAGCTTGTGATTATCCTCATCCACGCAATGATTCAAGTTTGATACAAAGCCGTCGAACTTCAGCTGTTTCACCCATTTGCATACTTCCTTCGCATGAGTATCTTCTATGACATATTTAGCTTTTGGTAGCACAAACTTATTATCTCCAACGTAAATTGGTTCTAGACTCTTTCTGTAACACATAGTTGCTATGTCTTTCCGTGCCTCCAAATTGTCTTTCGACAGCTTCAAGACCTTCATAATCGTGTTAAAAAGACTCTCGAAAACATTTTTCTCGATATGCATGACATCAAGATTATGCCTCAAATCATTGTGCTGCCAATATGGTAAATCCCAAAAAATACTTTTTTTCGTCCAGTTGTGAGGATGGTCATTAAATGCTGGTAGCTTACCCATTTCAGGTGCAACTGTGATTTTGGGGTAGCAGCGTATTTCTTCATTAAGTATTTTCTCTCCAGAAATACGAACAGGAGGTTGTCCATATTCCACGGTATTTCGACGAAAGGAAGTCTTATTCCACCTGTACGGATGGTTTGCATCAAGAAACTTTCGGTGACAATCAAACCAAGTAGTCTTTCGTCCATTGGGTAGATAACTAGCAATATTTTGATGCATGCACACCGGACACGCAAGTTTTCCTTGAGTTTGCCACCCTAATAGCATTGCATAAGCAGGAAAATCATTCACTGTCCACATTAATGCAGCATGCATTTGGAAGGTCTCCT
>NQLW01000092.1:668236-681160 GCA_002312845.1 Kalanchoe fedtschenkoi | reverse complement strand
TCCAGTATTTGATGAGTTTCGCTGGTGCTGGCTGTCACTGGTAGATGGTGTAGAATAATATTGTGTTGAGTATTCTCGCTCTTCTGGTTGAGCAAAAAAATTATTTAATGTATTAAAATTGTGAGAATAATCAGGCTCATTGTTAGTTTGCAGTACTCCCTGTGATTCACATCTGGCTAATAACCCATGTTCTTCTGATATATTTGCTGGGGGGGACCCAATTATATATATTGCTTCACCATGTGACGTCCAGTTGTAATAATCATCCAAAAATCCCTTGCTTAAAACGTGATCCTTCATGCTGTCTACTGAATGCCGCTTTCTATTTTTACATCGCTTGCAAGGACATAATAGCTTATCCATAGACACAACTCCATGTAGATAAGCGGAGCTAATGAACTCTTCCAAACCCGCTACAAATTCCGGAATTTTTCGGTAACCGTATATAGATAATGGATGATGATTGTACATCCAAGAACGTTGTATGATAAGTCGATTCATCGTCTGAAAAATATGACATGTAAATCCACCTGTATACATGATCATATAAATATATAATGCAATATACTCAAATCCATACCTTCTGTAAGTGACAAATATAAACTAAGAACACAGATCAGATCGAGGACGAAGTTTCTCCGCTATGGTAACGAAAAAAAATTTCTGATATATATGCGCGGTTTTGGAAAGAATATAAATCAAATGATATATATAGAGTGAGTGTGGTGGTGGATATAAAGTTAACGGGACAAATGGTTGGTGTGTGAGAGATTTGGATAAAATTGAGGACAGGATGAAAATTTAAAAAATCAAATTGGCTATATTACCGGCTGGCCGGTCCAGCCGGTTGGCCGGTTGGTTTGAAAAATAATTTAGCCGGCCAGTCGGTTTACCGGCTATATTACTGGGGAGAAAACCGGTCGGCCGGTTACCGGCTAGATTACCGGCTGGCCGGTACTGCCGGTCGTCCGATTTTAGTCAGTTGGTTTGAAAAATTATTTTTGTGTTTCATTAAATTTAGGTAGTTAAATTTACGAAATGAGTGCAAGTTTTCGTTGCAAAATTAATTTTCTATTATTATTCACTATATAAGTATTTGTATAAGTATTTTGATGGGAAAATAGCTAACCACGATCTTTATTTAGATATAAAATTATTCGAGCTACAACACATAATTCATATTTGTATTGTTATGGGCATATAAAAGATTCATGAGATTTAGCGAGGTGATCGTCGTGATGGCACATTAGAACGGGCGCAAATGTTGAAGTGCGCATATATACCCGTCTTCAATTGGTCTCGTAAATCTGATATTTGGGCTTGAATCCTCTCTTCCACTAGTGATGCAATGTCGGGATTATTGAACTCGTTGCGAAATTGTGTATTCATTTGAGCTTCAACAACACGCTGAATTTGTGTTGCAATATCCTGATTGCGCAGTGTGTCCATGTGAGCTTTGACAGCGACCTCCACTTGTGCGGCAATTTGTGCATTGATATCAGCTTGCTGTTGTGCTGTCTGTTGTGCTGCCTGTGATCGTCGTGCCGATGTCCCAGTGGAAGACTCTCCTGAGGTGTAAGATCCACCATTACCATATTTTTCAAGGAAATAATCAGCTTGAGTGCCCAAACCTCTGTACTCATTAGAGCTTCCTTCTGTTCCATGGATTGATGGCCAAATCTGCATTTGCTGTGTAATTGGATGCAGAGAAGCAAAAGTTGGATCGCCGTCACTCAGCATAGCCAAAACCATTTCCATTTCTTCCTGTACGTTAAATTTAAAAATAAAAATAAATGTGTCAGTTCTCTCATAAATAATACATTGTATGATAAAAATTCCAAATGAATAATTATATTAGGTTAATTACCGCTTTCTTTAGAGCTTCTGGATTAATTACCCCAGTCCTCCTGTCTGTATGTGTATATTTATAAAACTCATTTGGAGTAATTATCTCTTGACTTCTGGACTGTTGTTTTGCATATGCAATATGGGCAGGCTGTGAACCCAAATGATGGATGTACGGGTCATGAGTTCTCCCCCGTGCATTTTGTTGTGCTCGTTGAGATCGTTTCAAATAACCTTCATCATTCCTCATTTTGTTCAAGATAGCCTCAGAATGCTCTATTATAACAAACTCTGGTAGTTTCAATGCACTCGGATCGTTGAGGTGCTTCTTCCTCCCTTGATAGAACGCGTCAGATATAATTTTAGACATTTTATTCTTATAGTTGCGCCTCACTTTCCAGTCTCGACTTTTCTTCCACATATATTTTGTCTGCATCATTTCAAACAAATTTATCAATTCCGGTTAGTTGGTGTATTTTCTTAGTATATAAAATTTACAAAATTTTAGTAGCATATACCTGGAATAACTTCCACCATGTATCTCTATCCTCACGTATTCAGTTTGATATGTCATATATGGACCATTCCAATTCCCAAAAAGAAGTTCGGTACGCATACGTTTTGACACATTTGGTGGGTTAAAGCTGTATATATATATCGACACATAGCGGCATTAGTAATTAAAATAATTTACAATAATTATTTTATTGAAACATGCATGCGTGAAAAATAAATATTTGTATGTTATGAATTAATTCCGATAATAATTTTTTACTTACGAGCTTTTTCCTTTTGGCTTGATGTATGTTCTTCCTCGTGGCATTATTCTTCCGGCTTTGAATCGCGCATCTTCAGGGACAAAACATGCATCATCACTTGGTGCCAGCGACTCTTCCTTGGATGCGTTTCGCACATTACTGTTTTGATCATCTTCTTCATCCTCTCCACTACTAGTTTCGGAGTCCTGCTCATTCCCGGCGGCATCAGGCTGTGAAGTGAAACCCCGTCGCCATGGTTGTGAATGAAATACAGTACGTTCAACGACGGCCTGCTGCCCTGCTGCTGTGAAGGAGAACCAAAATCCAAATGAGAAGGAGTACCAGATGACGACGACCTCATCAGTGCTGGGTGCATGAATGGCTCAAATTGTTGGTATACAGGAGGGCTTGGTTGTTGAGACAGTTGAGTATCAGTAGGAATTTCTGGTTGCTCTGGAAATGTGGGTCTGTAAATATTTTCATAAATTAAAGGGAACAGGTTCACAGACGGTATAGGCGCATAGGAATAACCATATGCTGGAGCACCGGGAACGTCCGAAGGGATGGTTGGTGGTGTATGTTGAGATGTAACTGGTCGTGGTGTATTTTGGGAAGGGATGGTTGATGGTGGATCTTCATGAGGTTGACTTGAGGTGGTCTGTTGTCTTTGAGGAGGACCCGTTTCGCGAACAACTTTTGGCCTAAATCTCGAAAACATACCTTTTTTCTTTTGAGATTTTCCGGATGACGACATATTACATGGAGTGATTTAGGCTTATTAGGGACAAAATTGAAGAAGAGACACTTGTAATGTGGGGGAATGATATGGGAAAGAAGGAGAAAAGGTTTGAGAGTGAGATGATGGACGTGTGTGCATAATGACTACATATAAATATAGTATCAAAGTCTTGTGGGTTTGAATGTTGGAGTGGAATTGAACATAAACCACGTGGAGAGCTTGCATGTCGAAAGAGAGGGAGTGAATGACACATCTCATGACATGACACTTCAATGTGTCATCTAAGACTTGTCAATGGAATGACAATTCACAATGACAATTCGTTTGATTACTTTTCAGAAGTTGTGGGACAATAGGAGGATGAGAATAAGGATGAGAATAAATTATAGTATAGAGATGTATAATTAGGAATTTATTTTGTTTAGTTTTTAAATTGTGTTCTATGAAAAATAAAAAAAGGTGAGAAAGAAATAAAGAATAATTAAATTTTAATTTTCTGTTTACACAAATTATTCAAGAGATTTTTGGGTGTATTATATGGTTTATTTGGGGTATTACATGAGTAATTAGGTTGGAGTTGAACCGACCGGTTCCCAATTTACCGGTTGGGTTGAACAAGCCGGTAACCGGTAGCCTAATCGGTTAGGTTACCGGTTAAATAATTTCCAATTTTCCCACCCCACTTATCCGACCGTAATTCCGGGCGAAAATTTAACCGATAAAAATTTAACCAATATTATAACCGTCTGTTTAACCGATACAAATTTTAACCGAAAATTAAAACGATACTTTAACCGATAACAATTTATCGGTTATTTTCTAACCGGTAAATGTTAATCGGTAAAAGGGTAAATTTTGGTAGTGAAATTTGTTTTGCATATGCGGCATTTTATTTTGAAGCTACTAGATTTGTTTGAATCTGTTATACTCTATTGCTCTGCTGCATTTTATTTGCATCCGGTGTCTGCTACACTTTGTTTTGCATTTTCAAGATTGTTTTGCTCTGCTCCATTTTATTTTGTATCTATTGAACTGTTTTGCCTATGAAGATTTAGCTGCTGGTTTTTTTACACCAACCTGCATTTTGCATTTCATGCATTTTAACATTTGGTTTATTTTTCTGAAGGTACTGTGTTCTTGAAATATGTTGATGCATCGGGTGCTTCAAAAACTGCTGACTTACTATATCATTTATTTAAGAAAGTCATTTTATTTGTTAGACCTGAGAATATGGTTCATATGGTGACTGATAATGCAACAAACTATGTGGCTGCCGAAAGATTATTGGAACAAGAGTTTCCTTCGATGTTTTGGTCTCCTTGTGTCGCTCATTGCTTAAACTTGATATTACAAGATATAGGGAAGATGGATGAAGTATATTTTGTTGTAGATCATGGATCAAAGGTTACCAAGTATGTTTACAACCACTGCTATCCATTGCATTTGATGCGCAAATACACAAAGGACAAAGAAATTCTTCGGCCAGCTCCTACATGTTTCGCCTCAAACTGTCTTGCTTTATAAAGCATTTTAACTCACAAGGATGAGTTGCAAGAAATGGTGACTTCAAGGGATTGGAAGTTCTCAGCTTATGCCAAAGAAAGTAAAGGTAAAAAATTTGTTGAAGATGTTATGGATTCACACTTTTGGAAGGAATGCTTGAATGTGGTGAAGCTTACCGAGCCCCTTGTTCGAGTGTTGAGAATTGTGGACAGTGATGAGAGGCTGGCTATGGGCTACTTATTTGATGCCATTCATGTTGCTAAAGAAGAAATATTGGTTAGATTCCAAAGAAAAAAATGATGGCAAATTGATATATGAACATTATTACAACATGTTGGGACACACAACTGAAAAAGAATATCCATGCTGCTGGATTTTGGTTGAATCCAAGTAAACAATATGATGCACTTGTGATGAATCAACATTTAGGTACTATTTCTAGTGTATTAGACGTTATAGAGAAATTTGCCCATGGAGACCGCCAGTTGCGAAATGTCTTAACCAGTCAGTTACAAATGTTTAAAAATTATGAAGGAGATTTTGGACGTCCTACAGCTCGTAGTGATAGACATGTGATGCCTGCTGGTAATTAATTTATTATTCATTTTAAATGTTTCATGTTGTGATGAATATCATGTGCATGTTTAATATCACATTATGTTTATATTACAGACATTTGGTGGTCAACATATGGTAGTGGTGCTCATGAATTACAAAAGCTAGCAATTCAATTTTTGAGCCAAACATGTAGTTCTTCAGGATGCGAAAGAAACTGGAGTTTATTTGAACATATTCATAGCAAAAAGAGAAACCGATTAAATGTAAGAAAAAAGAATATTATTTACTCATATATGTCTTTTTTCAGAGTATATTTCAAAGGTCGAAACTATGATCCCAATTGTTTTGAATATTTTATTGAAAACGCTCAATGAATACTAGAGGATGATCCTTCCTCTTTGACGGTGGAAGAAGTCGAAAGCTTTCACCGAAAAATGAATGAATTTATACTTCACAACGACTCTAAAGATCAAGGTTCATATATACTCTTATCATCATTTTAATTCTATATGAATAAGCTTAGCACACTTAGTCTTCAATGCTGATAAATTGTGTGCGGGAACCTTGGATTTATAAGATGAGGATGTGAATGATGATGTGAATGATACCCCTGATGAGAATATCAATCACGAACTTCAACAAGCAAATGGAGACAAAGACATAGAAAATTTGACTATTGATGGATCTGAAAGTAGAAGGGATGGAGCGATAGAAAATTTGATCAATGATGGAATTGCAACAAGAAGAGAGGAAGATATAGAGGATTTAACAATCGGCATGGTTGGAATCAATGAGTATGAAATCAACAAAGACTCCTTGAGTGACCAAAGAGATGCTTAAAAACAACTATGAGGTGCAGAAACATCATCAAAGCAGTTATTTCAAAATTTTAAGGAGATTCTGCATGAAAAATAAACAAGGTTTATCAGCTACTTGCTGTCATTTTGCAGTGTACTCTTCTAATTTTTCTATTGATTGAATACTCAAATGTTAACACTTAAAATTATATTTAATCAGCATTGGCAGCAACTGCTACATCTATTGTTTACTCTTCAGTTCTCTGTGCCTGTGCTTCCTGTGGAATTTTTTCTTATTTATTTCTGGTACTGTAATTTTTTCTTATTCATTTCTGGTGCCTGCCGTGCATCTACTGAGTTTTCTGTTCTCTGTGCCTGCTGCGTTTGTGTTTATTTGCTTTTGGTGTTTATTAATTTTCTCTTCAAATCTTGGTGATTATTTTCTCTAGCTTGCTGTCATTTTCTGCGACCTGATATGAGCTCCTGCATTCAATTTTGTCTTTAAATCGTGGTGAAACAAAAGCATAAAAAATAGTAGTGCTATTTTCTCTTGCTTGTTATCAGTTTCTGTGACTTGATATAAGCTACTGCAATCAACTTTGTCTTTAAATCGTGGTGAAACAAAAGCATAAAAATAGTAGTGCTGATTTCTCTTGCTTGCTGTCAGTTTCTGCGACCTGATGAGCTACTGCAATCAATTTTGTCTTTAAATCTTCGTGAAACAAAAACATAAAAAATAGTAGTGCTAAATGGTGTAGCTGTTATAAGTTATAAACTCCATACCAGTGAAGCAAGACCGTTTGTTGTAAAATTTAAAAAATTAATCATCTAGTATCAAAAAATACAATCCTATGCCTAATTAAATCGGCGGTCGAACCGGTCCAGACCGCCAGTTCGATCAAAAAACCGGCGACCGGAGGCCTGACCGGTTCGACCTCCGGTCCGGTTCTGATAACTATGCAAATAAGAGAATACTTGGTATATGTATTATCCTCATTTTAAAAATTACGATTATTAATTTGTAATTTTAAAATTTACGGTTGTTTTGAACATAATTGGTTTTGTGTAATAATTGAATATACGTAGTAAACACTAAAAGGGTCTCGAAATTACCACTTCTTACTCAGTTGCGTTCCGAACTATCATTGTTAGCAAATAAGGTGCAAACCGCTAATTTTTTTTTATCACCATTAATTAAGACTAAACTTTGTTAACTGACCTACTTTTAAAACTAAAAAATATGTAAACCCCACAAAAACATCATCTCCCACTCTATCTTCTCCCAGTAAGTCACTCACCGCCTCAGTCCGAATTTGCCCATTGATGGCATTCGTTGGCCAGTGTCAATTTCACCTCATTTCATCAATGTTAGGTTTAAGATGATTCATGCTCAGAGCTGTGCGAATCTGGACCAGAAACAAGTACTGAGTTTTGAACTCAGCCGATCAGTTTTAAATCGACCTGCTTCGTAAAGGCTAGGTTTTCGATCAAGTGTCCAGATCTATCATTCCTAAACACCTGTTGTCTGCTTCATAGGTTCAATATAAGAAAATAAAGCTTCCTTGATTTGCATGGAGGATTCCGGCCAAGCGTAAGGCTATGTTCCTGAGTTAATTTTAGGGTGGAAAGGGAAGGAGAGTGAATGAGAGGAAAAAAAAAGGGTTGTTCCCGAGTTTAATGGAGGAGGGATTTGGGGGTGGAAGGAGGGATTTAACCCCCATTCTCCTTTCCTTCCAAATTGGGGGTGGAAGGAGAGGAGGGGAAGGGAAGGGGGGAAATTAAATTGAAATTACTATTTTACCCTTCATTTTAAAAAAGGAAGGAAAAGGTTTAAGGGTATTTTTGTCAATTTTTAATTTTTTTCTCTTATTCCTCTAATTTTTTTTGTACTCGGGAACACCTATTTTTTCCTTTCTCTTTCCTTCCCTTTCATCTCTTTCCCTTCCCTCTCATTCCCCCTCATTCCCTCTCTTTTCTCTCCAAACTCAGGAACACAGCCTAAAGGGTTTGACGCCCTGTGTTTCTTCTATGGGTGAATTGTAGTTTGGTTTAATAGTTGAAGTGCTTATGGTTTGATTTGGGGGTTAATTTTTCAATTGAAAAGGGCGGCACAACGCAATTTCTTAGAGTGCTCTTGCAGGAAAATGACGTCGATTTGTAACATTTTGATTAACAGCTCACCCTCAAATGAACAGTAATAAATAAATAAATAAATAAAAAATCATAAATATTCAGATGGTGCCAGAAACATGCGTATAAGATAAGTACCTTTTCTCTAGCTTTACTTGCATAGAAATTTTTTGATTGAATGATATTATTCCCCAACTAAACCATTATAAATCATATTTGCATTGTGTAATTAAGCGGAAAAATTATCATATAGTTCAAGTTTGATTTTTTAAGATTCATCCTTAAATAGTGTCACGATCCGAAAAACGTGGATCGCGATAGCGTTTGACTTGCTTTTAGATTTTTAATCAAACAAGCCTCAAATAAGAAAACGTAAAAGTCAAATATTCAACATAATATTCAAATTTAAACTATTCAAAGTCAATTCAAGATCCTACCCAAATACATTAGAGCGACTACAAACGAAAATAATGAAGTAAATAAGAATAAAAGAAAAGTAAAGAACTGTTGACTCCACTAAATAAAACGACTGAATACTGGATGACATCGTAGCGAAGAGCTTGCTCGTTGCTACCCAAACACCGTTGCTACTGACCGACTAATGATCTGAAAAGAGAACTTAAATATTGGGGGTTAGTCAAAAGACTCAGTGAGTAAATAACTCGCTACGTATTTAGCGAGCCAAATGGGGGATTTCTTTTATTTTTAATTAATATTTTATTTATCACGTGCGGCTCGCTCACCGTTCGTACTTTTATTGTGTACGTAGGGGGTTAATTATAATTTACTTTGAACATAAATATCTTATATCAAATCAGAATGTCATATGTCAAATGCAAATGTGAATGCGTGACAGACATGAACTGCGTCATGAGCCCTTTTTGGCTAGGTCTTTTTTGGCCAAATGCAAATGTGTATTCGTGATGCATAGACATGAACTGCAACGGAAATTCCTTTTTGGCTAGGCAGTCGTCACGGCCGATCCGGATCATAAAATCAAATCATATAACATAACGCGATATCTTTTCGCAGAAACAGAACTTCGCAGACATGATACAGTGTGTATGCATATGAATGAGTGCTCAATATGACAATGTCAATTTTTCGCGTGGGTATATATTATGCTTGTATCATACCTAATATATTTTATTAACAATCACATATTTGTATGAAACAATTATGTAGGAATTATTTACTCACCTCCTTTTTATTTTCTCCTTGTATGAACAACTTCGAGAACCCAAAAATATACTCTTATATAATTAATCTTATTTATTGTGAAATTTGAGGGGTCATTGCATTTGTTACACAAAAATCGCACTTCTTTGTTAATTTTCTTTTTGTATTCAAGATATGAGTCGGTTGTTCGGCTCTTCAAAACTTGCAATGTAGCTAATGTTTTACAAAAATTTCTTAAAATAAAAAAATATATAATTTGTAAGAATAGCCTATTGAAATATTAAAAAATATTAAGTATAATTTAGAATTTCACTTTCTCAACTTCAATTAGAATTTTGGTTCTATTGTAAACAATAGATATTAACGGTATTAATATATAGATATTTCCGATAAATATGATATATTATCATAATCATTTAATTCTTAAATAAAATAGAAAAGTAAGGATGAAGATAATTAAAATTTAAAATCGAAGCCACCCATCGATCCCTACTACTAAAAGGTGACGCATATGACTTTAAATTAAATTTTTTTCAAGAGTACTTTGTTTCAGTTATTTTATATTAAGACTATCTTAGCTTTTTGTTTGTTTGTGAGAATATCCTATTTTTGATTTCCGCTGGAAGAAATCCCTTAGTAGTACAACGGATTTTATATGTCACACGCTGGCACACACGTGGAGTACACATTGGTTGTGACTAGGCAATCCACTGGTAGCACCAGCGAAATTCTTAAGAAATCCGCTGGTAGTACCAATGGATTTTGTTGTTACAGACTTTGTCATTTAACCCTTCTTTGCCCAGCCGTAATACAATATTGATTCTATAAAAATATGTAAATTTATAATTACCAATGACCAAAATCTCAAGTTTTGAAAGACATAAATGATCATAATAATATTAAAAGAAGAACAGTGTAAACGGATGATCTAATATAGCTAATATCGTCAACCAACATTGGCACAATGATGGAATCTAATGTCGACAATCTCGCTGAGCTCGTTCTGCCAGATCTCGCTCTATAGACGTGTACGGATCCCTCGGATGTGGAGCGCGCTTTGATCATCTCAGATTTGGATTGCCCTCATGCACATGGGGGCTTGTGTAGCTTGGGTGACCTGTGATAGTCCTGTCACATGGGCATCCTTCTCCTCTAACTCTGGTTGTGGCTATAGTATTGTCTCGAACGATGCACCGCATCGAGAACTAGGTCGTGCAACTGTAATTTTATGGAAAATAACATTAGCGTGAATTATATAGTTAAATGACACGTCGATATGATTATAGAGAAATTAAAATACCTGATGGAAGACGAATCAGACTAGGGTCAACGGGCACAAAAGCGGCCTCATTCATGTCTCGTAGATCACTGCGACAAGAATGAAAAAGATCATGAGCGATCTCCTTCACTCGCTCCCTGTCTCCTAGGAAAATCTCAGCGGCTGCCTTACAAGTATGGACAAGTGTCTTCAACTAAAACACGATAAAACACACGATAAGTTAGATATATTGTGAAATATAAACATGAACTTATAAATTAAGCATTACTCACAACAGCGGTGCGATCTGAAGCCTTAGGCTGATACGCACCTTTGTGGAAGTGCGGTGGCTGTACTAGACGACGAGTGATCCTGTCGTACCAAGCAGCATACTGGTCGTGGACAGCCCTATCGTAGATGTCTGAGTCGGTAATAAGGTGATCACTTCGCTGCTCCCATATCAAAATCCACCTCGCGCATTCAGCTCACCAATCAAGTTTTCCTCTACGTCGACTGACCTTATATAACTCGATGTGTCCGTCACGTGGTGGCGCTGGAATAGTGGGCTGCCACCCAAACTATCTCATTACGCGTGATGGGTAATGTCACTCGACGATAGTGAAATAAATAAGAGGAACCTTTGCAGTCCATATGTGTGACCCATGTGTGCAAAAGAGGTTGATCTCCTAGAATCTATGTGGTTCATATGGCTCTGATCTAACCTTATCGGGCGTCTGTCTGTCCAGATGGTTCCTGTAATATAGAAGAACTCGTTGGGTAACTTGTTGGACCGGCTACAGTCGGGACGGCACGAGAGAGACGGTGCGCAATCGGACAGTCGGACCGGCGTCGTCGGCTACGGAGACGGCGGCGGCAAGGGGGTCGGAAGGGTATTCAGGTTGAAGAGGTTTTGCCGAATGAGAAAGAAAGAAAGCTAGGACCTGACGTTTTTTATATTTGTAAAGTCCGCTGGTAGCACCAGCGGATTGCCTAGTCACAGCTACACACGTGTGTGCCAACATGTAAGCAATACATGATATATACAATCCGTTGGTAGTACCAGCGAAAATAAAAAAGTAGGATTTTTACGACAAACAAACAAAAAACTAAGGCAGTCTTGATATGAAATAACCAAAACAAGGTACTCTTGAAAAAAAATCCTTTAAATTAAGCAATAAGCGGCTCGAATCATCATTTTTGTCAGCTTATAATTTATGCGTTGCCACCAGAGTTGAATCAATTATGAAAGATATCTCTATGTTTTGTCTCTTTAGATGACCGATAACAGCTACGCCTCATGGTACACGCTTAAAATACTCAAACACCACATGTCCATGTTTATAACAAAATGAACTGAAAATAGCTATATGGCCAGTGTTAGTATAGTTGGTTCCACACTAAAAATCAATTGACAATGAATGAAGAGTCCAACTATACTTAAGACATTATATCTTTGATTCAATGGACGACCCACTAATCGACCAATAACCAGGAACATATATTATGCTAATGAGCTTAAAGCTTTCAGAGAATTAATTAAAAGAAGGTTACTACTCGCTTGGTGACAGTCGGTGGCTGCACAGACATGAATGCAGTCTTCATTTGGCAGCTCATCCGGCTTACCGTTGTTTTCATCTGTGGCGTGGCTTGAACTCTCGTCCGCACCCACTTCCCCATTTTCGTTGTTGGTGCTGGATCTCAGTAGCTTTTTCCGTTTGCCATGGCACCCATGCCGATTTAAAAAATCCACAGGTCAACAACTCAGCATAAAATTAGAAGTGTACAGTAAAGATAAACAAAATATCTATGTAGCAAAACTCAGTCACAATTTTTTAATTAAACTGATGTTTTTATTTTTTCTTTTGTACAAGTTAAATGTGATGAAGATAACTCAAAGGTGAGATTGATATTCTTTTCCAATCACAGGTATAATTGAGTCTTTATGAGTTTGGTGCCTTTTGAAACGATGACCTGTAAAAAATTGATATAGTTTGAAAAGTAACTATTATTTTTGAAATTCTATTATGCTGATAACAATAACAGACTGTAGTAGAAAATCCGCTGGTACTAAATCCGGATTGTCTGTATCACGCTACCTAATTATGCGAGCACACATGTGACCATCCACATAGGATGACAATCCGCTGGCATTAAGAC
>NQLW01000092.1:583517-665480 GCA_002312845.1 Kalanchoe fedtschenkoi | reverse complement strand
AGTCAATCAAAGGGCTTTTGTAACGTGTAGGGATGATGGAGTCCAGGAAATTGGTTGTTGTCTGACCATTGAAAATACGTTTTATTTGATGCTGAAATGGTTTGTCATTGTCACTAGACTGAGTTTGATCATTCAATTTTGTCAGTTGACTACGACGATGTATTCATTTTTTTCTTTTTTTCGGTATGCAATTCAGGTTCGCCCAGCCCAATTCTTTTTGCTATGTTTCTCTTTAGTCGTGATGCATATAAAACAGTACAGTTGATGTTTACATTGGTGGGAAGAGTATGACTTCAGTCTCTAATTGTGGTGGCATATTTTGCGCAGGGAGTTGTTTATTGGCAGCCACCCAAGCAAGCATTGGAAAAGGTGAAGGATCTTGTATGGGAACCTGCAATCAGCCGCTATGGAGCTGATGAGGGTATGACGGAGCTAAGGGAAGCATTGGTGAAAAAGGTGACGTTTTGAAATGCAGTAAATAGCTAGAATGTTTCACCTAAAAATGTTGTAAACCATGGATTTCATTCTACGTAGTTATACAGACTAGCCAAGTCTCAGATGAACTGAAATCTCTATAAAGATTATTACATGATTTACACTCTGATAACCTGCTACATGTTGTTTTGGATTGGAGTTCTGTGGCTTTGTCTGTGTATAGAGAGATATCTAGTTCTCTACCACCTTAGCATAATTCATTTGCTGGCTCTCAATAGCCCAATAAATTTCTTGATGCAAGGTGTTGAACTATCGATAACATTTGTCTCCTTTGTATGTGTTGAAAACTCTTTAAAGCCAATTTTTTTTCGTTGGAAAATTCTGATATTATTCCAAAAAGAAGAGAAACTATACAAACCAACATTTTAGGACAGGTTTAAAGCTAAATTTGTAAAGATGTGGCTCTTGTAAAAACTTTTGATGGGACTATGAAGGACTGAGGGTCTCAACTATGTGGCCGACTGCTCATTCTTAACCCAGCTAAGAGACTTTATGAAGTTCTTTTTTTCTGTTGTGCAGTTACATGTGGAGAACAATCAGCACAAATCTTCAGTGGTGGTCACAGCGGATGTATACCAGGTGACTTTGACGCCTCAGCGTCTTACTTCTTCATCAGTCATCTATCAAGAAAAGAGAATAGTATATGAAAAAATCCGTTTGATGCTGGTTAATTATAAGAGTTGACCCGCTACTAAACTTCCTGAAGTGTCTTGATTAACATAATTAATGTTTTGCTGCTACAAAAATGAATGAAACTAGATATTCCTAGGTCTCTCCTGAGGATTAGTATTTTTTGCTAAGGATTGTTACTTTTGTTGCAGGCTGTGGATCTCGTTCTTACATTATGTGACGCAGGGGATTCTGTTGTTATGTTTGCGCCTTACTATTTCAATGCGTATATGTCATTTCAGATGACAGGAGTCACTAATATACTGGTAGGCCCTGGTGATCCAAAAAATCTTCATCCGGATGCAGGTTAGTTCTAGTTTGCTCTCTCTCCAAGATTCTTCATTCAACAGACTTCAAATATCTTGAGGTATAAATACAAAAAGAAGGTTCTCAGAAAGTTGTTACATATGGCATGAATGCATTTCGTTTCCTCTAAAAATTTATCAATGACAGAATTATGTTCGACTGTTGGCTGTATTTGGCACTTAGCTGCTACTTAACTATTCATTTTGTTCACACAAAATGTGAAGTTTGAAACTTATTTCAGATTGGCTGGAGAAGACATTTTTTGAGAATAAACCAACTCCAAAGCTTGTTACTGTTGTTAACCCGGGCAATCCATCTGGAACTCACATTCCAGAGCCTCTTCTCAAGGTTCTTCTTTAGCTTTGTTTCTGCTCTGTGATATCTTTCTTGCCAATTTGTTTATCTAATACACCAGATTACCAGGTTCTTAATAACCTTTCAACAAAACTGTTTCAGTTTTATTTTTCTGTTACACTGTTGAATATTCTGTCTTTAAATGTACAGAGGATCTCAGCCCTTTGCAAAGATGCCGGGGCTTGGCTTTTTGTTGATAATACATATGAGTAAGTAGTGTGAAATGAATATATTTTAAATTTCAGGTTGATGATTTACGCAACTGTGAATATGGAACTGGCGCTTTGCCTAACTGTGGAGATTGATAGCAAGTTTCCTGATCTGCAGGTACTTTATGTATGATGGTCGAAAACACATATGCATAGAAGATGATCATATACTCAACATTTTTTCATTTTCGAAAGCGTATGGGATGATGGGGTGGCGAGTTGGATATGTGAGTTTTTTTGTGTGCGATATAGCTCACCCATTTTCTTTCTTTTGCATGAAGGTAACTTAATTGACCTATTGTGCAGATAGCATACCCTACCGATGTCCCAGGGCTCACAGACCAAATCCTCAAAGTCCAGGACAATATTCCAATATGCGCCACAATAATTTCCCAGCATTTGGCCCTATACTGCCTGGAAGTCGGACCCCAATGGGTCACCAACCAAGTAAAAGATCTTGTCAAGAACCGGTCGCTCCTTCTCGATGCTCTCTCCCCTCTTGGATCAGATGCAGTAAGGGGCGGTGAAGGCGCAATCTACTTATGGGCTAAGCTACCTGATCAGTACAAAGATGACGACTTCTCAGTAGTCAGCTGGCTCGCTCACAAGCATGGCATTGCAGTCATCCCAGGCAGTGCTTGTGGTGGCCCTGGATATGTTAGAATATCCTTTGGCGGGTTGCAAGAGGAGCAGACCGCCACTGCTGCCGCAAGATTGAAAAAAGGGCTAGAACAGCTAGTTAGAAATGGCATAGTTGAGTGACATTCAGTTAGAATATTAAGAATTGAGACCGTTCATTTGAATGTGCTGTGGTGCAATGCAAAGCCAAGAACGTTATTTGACACAAGCAGATTACCCGTCGGTTGGTTTGGATCGGTCCGGTTCGAAAAAAAATAAAAATTGAACCAAATTATTAGATATTGATTTTTTGAAATTTGAAACCGAACCAATTCACTAACATTTAAAATCGAACCGAACCAACCGGTTTTAAACCAAATTGAACCAAACCAACCGGAACCAAACCGAGCCGACCGATTTCAAATCGAACTGAACCAACTGGGACTAAACTGAACCAAATGGAGTGAACCGAACCGACCGGGAGCGTCGCAACGTTGCCAATCCTATTCTGTTATATATATATAGATGTAACTTAATATCAACTAGAATTGACGTTTGGGTACTCCTGAATCACATCTTCTTCTCTCACTTGCCGGGCTTTAGCGCTCTTCATTTAAGTTTAAATTTTCGTAATATCTAGGAATAGATAATGCTCTCTTCGTTCTAATATAGTAGTCGTTTATGTTTAAATTAAGTAAGATTAAGAAAATATTAATACTAGCGGTTGAACAAATTTAATAGATAAGTGGTTAATGATTTTTCTTGAATTTCGTGCAAAAAGTAAACTTGTTAAATTATTTTGGAAAGAAATGATTTTTTTATTTATTGATAATAAAATGATTAAAATTTGACGATTTAAGATAGTTAATGATATTAAAATATGCATTTGAAAATTATTAATTGATATGTAAAAGTGGACAAATAAAAAGGACAGAATGAGTATTAGTGGACGAATTTTTAAGAAAATATGTTTAACGAAAGAATCAAATTGCTCTGCACTAAGTCTACACTAGAATATTCAAGGAACAGACCCTCAGTGAGTTAAGTTAAAAAATCATGTGAACGAGAATTTTATTAACTAGTTGTGATGTTGCGTGGCTTAATTGTTTGAGGCTGTTTATGATTGTTGATTGGTAGATAAAAAATGCTTTTGTATGCAACTAATTATGAATATTCTATAGATCAAGACTTAATTTGGGTAGAACCACTAGATCCAAGGGTTTGAGTTTTATTTAAAACCCACGAATTGAAACCTTCAGTTACTAGTTTAACACAAGAATTTCAAGATCTACAGTTAATTAAGATCTTTAAACTGATGAGTTTAATTCGTGAGTTAAAACTTTGGAGCAACCTCAAAGATTTCAGTATTTAATTTGATTGAAAGGTTCGATAATTTCACCAGTTCTAAACTTTTTGTTCTTTCAACTGCTCCAAAAGTTTAAACTATTAGATACTTTCTCATTTATGTAATATTGTAACCATCACACAAATGATTCATTTTCTCACAAGAAAACATGGGAAGGTAGTGAGGGTGTGTGTGTTTGTTTTCGAAGGGGTTCGTACTCTGATGTGTGGATCCAACTTCATGATGATTGACATGCTTAGATTTGAGACAATTCATCATCTTTTATAAGGTAAAATTTTAGGTTACGTATAAATGTGAGAATCCACTATCAAAATATATATGTTTTTCTGCCCAAAATAGACTTTGGCAGTAGTAAAATGGTTGAAAATTTTCAAGCCATTTTTTGAACAATCACTGCCAGAATTGATGTTTTCTAATAAAAATTTATATAATTAAAGATTGATCAAAAAGTGATCAGAAATAGAAATAAAAAATAAAATAATTGGGCAAGAAGATGGACGGAAAATGAGGCTAAAAAGTAAATTAAAAAATTGGCTAGAGTGTAACTAAATTTTTTTCGAGAAACGTTGGTGGAAAATGACCTCAAATCTATAACTATATTAATATATATATTGGACGGAAAGTGACCAGAAAAAAATAAAGAGTAAATAAAAATTGTTGGCAGAAAAATAACCGGAAAGGACAACAGAAAAGTAATAAAAAAGTTTTGTAGAAAGCGGTCCAAAAAATGACAAAAACTTATAAATATATTGGCCGCAAAGTGGTCGATAAAATGCTGAATTACTATTGGGTAATCAGATTTCATATGGATTTAACTCTATCAAATGACATGTATACCCTCTCAACAAACACATAGTTAACTGAAAAATGGCCTGAAAAATGCTCATTTTCTACTAGATAATCGAACTTCACACGAATTCAACTTCTTGAAGTGGTTCGTATTCTCCCTCAACAAACACATAGATGGGTAGAAAGTGGCTGGAAAAATGCTTCTTTTCTATTGGTTAGATGACTTCACGTGGATTCATCCAAAAATATTTATTCATCATTGATTAATTACATGTAACGGTCCACAGAACCGCTCTTCTAACACATCTTCTTCTAAATCTCTCTATAAATACAACTTCATTCTCATTCTTTACTACTTTTGATTTATCTCTCTACTTTTTTCAACTTCTTACACAAACATAACCCTTTACTTTCATTCCTTCATATTTTTCTTTATTATTCAACCACTGCCTCCACGGTTGTTTAATTTTTTCCTTCATTAAAGACAATCTACACCATTGAAGACAATCTTAAAGAAATAATACAATACTCTGTAAACCTCCTCACATGCCAAAATTAAAAACTAGTGACTAATTTTCTTGGTAATAATAATAATAAAATTAAAATTACATTCTAAACGTAATTATATAATCAAAAAATCTTATATATTTTATTTACTTTGAAATTTTGAAATTCTAGTAACAAATCTTTTTTAATTAACATTTTGGCTTTAAGAAGCCACTTGCGAAAAAAATACTATTGGCCGCTAAGTGAAAATAAACCGGTGAAAAATTAAATTTGGCCGAAAAGTGTCCACAAAAGTGGAGGGAAAATAATTCGCCCGCAAAGTAGCTGAAAAATATCACTAAAATATAAATAAAAATTTGACCATAAAGCAGTCAGAAAATGGTCAGAAAAACTAATCTACTGCAATTTGACCAGAAAAGTCATTGAAGAATGGCCACATAGTGGTCAAAATATTATTGAGGGCCTTGTTTTGGTCATCCTAATTTTATCATAAAGTGTGACCGAAAAAAGTGTATTTTTGCAGTGATCCAATTGCACAGTTTGTAAATGATTATCCAGATTAATCTATTATATATTTTTCAAGGTATTTTAATCTTGACTTGTATCTTATGATCTTGAAGGACCATCTATTTGTGTGAATAATTTCTAATATTGGTATTAGGATAATTTATGAAAAATAATTTGTATTTTCTATGTTATATCTGTAATTTTTCTACGATTATAACGTTAAAAAATAAACAAAATTATACAGGAAAATATTATGATCTATTTTTTCATATGGAATGAATTTGGAAAAACTAACTATTCACATATATTGTGTCAAGTCGGCCAAGTTAACCGAGTCAACTCGGTGCTTTCGAGCTAGTGAGTCGGCTTTGAGTTAATTCACCGGGTTGAGTGAATTGAATAAAAACTCAGCAGTTGTTAGATCAAATGTTGGACACGATTCAATTTTTGTGCTCTGTTAATTCGGACTTGCCAGTTGTTGTTTGTCAGTAGCTGAACTCCCTCGGGGAGTATTCACATCAACATGACAACTAATTGCCTCCCAAAGCTAAAACCTTGGCCCCTGCAGACTTAGCCCCCTATTTGGCCGCACTCACCTTGGCTACCACATATTTTATTTGTACTGTCAGTCTAGATTTATCAGGGTTCCGAATGACTGGTGCATGAAGGATGTGAAGGACCCAGAACTAGGATCCTTGGGTCACCAAACCACTCAACGAGTACAGATGTATGACTCACCGAATACTTCATTCCATGACTGTCTTTCTTTCTAAATGTGTGGCAGGAAAAAAAAAGAGTGGTTCTCAACATTCTTGTATTTAATATGCTTGTCTAGCTCGGCCTATATGAAGCAAACAAACTTAAATAAATACTAAATAGGATATGAAACCAAACTCGTTGCTAGAAAATAACAATTTGAGTCAGAAACCTTCACAAATAGAAACTCATAGCTTTAGAAAATTATTTAGTCCTATATTAACACAAACAACGTATAAACAACACTTGTCATTGAAAACACAATTTGAGTCCTAAAATTACATAAATAAAATATCAAATAAAACTCGTAGAAGCTCGTATTAAGAAAGCATGGATAATAAATAGTGATAGTAGTGGTAATAGCTTGGCTAATCTGGGAGATCAAATTGAAGAAATTCAGAGAGTCATTATCTAAATGGAATAGGAGGTTGCTCAATTCGAAAAAGACTTATAATGTAACTGGTCGGAAAATAATTATTTTAAACTATGTGAAGTCAAACAAAAAGTGTTGTGTTGGGAGTCACACAGATTCAATAGAGAAAAAAAACTAAATGTCAATGGTTGAGAGAGGGATAAAGAAATACAACATACTTTCATGCCATTCTTAAGGAAGGAAGAAAGTAAATATCAGCTGAAAATTAAGTTATCAAATGGGTTCTATACATATGAAAAAAATTTGATTGGCATGGTTGTTGTCAATCATTATAATGAACTATTTGGTTGGAAAAAAGAGCAATGGAGGCATGATATGTTGAGTAATCTTGGACATAGAAAAAGATGAATCTCAAGATTCATCTTTTTCTTTTGTTCCTTCTGAGTGTGAAATCATAAAAGCTATTTTGTAACTGAATAAGACAAGTGCACCTGGTTCAAATGGCTTCATTGGTGTATTCTTTCAGGAATGTTATGATATAATCAAAGGAGATGTGGAAAGTGCTTTGGTTTATTTTTGCAGGAGCTGTTAAATACTAAAAATTATTTCAAACACTCATATTTTACTGGTTCCAAAAGTTGCTCACCCTGAACAATTCAATGATTTGAGGCCTATCAGCTTGCGTAATTTTTATCACAATATTATATCTAATATTATGAATAATAGAATCACTAATACTCTTCCCGTATCATTGCTCCAAAGTAAGCTAGTTTTGTATCAAAAAAGAATATTCATGAAAACATTTCACTTGCTCATGAGATGATCATGGACTTGAATAAAAAGGTGAGAGGAGGAAGCATGAAGTTGAAGATGAATATCTTTAAAGCTTATAACAAAGTGAGCTGGTTATTTTTAATCAAGGCACAAAGATGGTTTTGTTTCTCTCACAAATCATTGGACCTGGTGTTTAGAAACCCAAATAATTGTTAGTACGCCATATGCATTCAAGATGGTAAATATGGGAATTTCAAATCCGAGAGGTGGTTAAGATAAGGTGATCCTTTATTCCTTAGTCTTTTATCTTGGTTATGGAAGTGCTTCTAGATAATTGAAACCATCTTCATATAATTCGTAAAGATATGGTATTACAGTATTCACATAAAATACAGTCTCTTAGTCATATTTTATTTGCAGATGATAAGGTGTTATTTGAGAATGGAAACTTGACTGATATGAACAAACTTGTTAATCTTCTAGATGAGTTTAGTGATGTTTCTGTCTTGTTGGTCAATAAAGAAAAGAGTGTGATTTTTCTATCCACCAAGGCCAAGAAATCTCAAGTCCAGAAAATTCCGAGTGTGACAAAATTTTCACAAGGGAAGCTGCATACTTTCTACCTTGGTGTCCCTCTTTTTTTGTGGTAGACTAAAGATTTCCTATTTTGGTTATTTGGAAGATAATATGAAAGCTAAAATTCTAAATTAGAAGAACATGTTTCTAAGCTTTGGAGGAAAATTAGTTCTAATAAAATCTACCCTAAATTTTGTTTCTGTTCACACTATTGCTGTCATCCATGTGCCCAATATGGTGGTTAAAAGATAGAAAAAGTTTCTTTCCAATTTTGTCTGGGATGCTTGGGAGTGGAAGAAGGAGGCACTAGATTAGTTGGACTAATGTTTGCAAATCTATTTTAGATGGAGTTTTGGGTATTGTTAGCTTAAATCAAATTTAATTGGGGACAGTTTATAGCTTGCTTTCATAAGAAGATACAACTTGGATTCAAAGTTTGGTGGCCATTGCTAGAAATCCATCTATGATTGGGTGAGGAAGTTGAAGAATGAATGCTTAACAATTGTTGAGAGAGGGGATGTCTCATTCTGGAACTCCCCTTTGAGTACTAGGGGATTAATTAATTCTAATGATAGTCAAGTGGATGCGTTGATCAAAGAGATTTTATCAAAACCTGAACGCTATAACTCAATTTCAGAAAAGTTTCATGGTGATATTTTGGCTGAGTTTCAAAATATTAGGACTGAGCATAATTCAGCTTGAACTAAAAACTGAACCAGGTCGATTCGGTTCGGTTTAATAAGTCTTTAATTCGGTAGATATACTGATTAACAAAATTAGTCTTTTTATGGTTTGGTTGTCGGTTTTACCCAATTATATTTCGGTTGAACCAAAAACAAAACTTATTTATAAAATATGATTAAATCTAATTAAATAAGTTTCCAATAATTTGTTTCATTCTCGATCAATTCGCCGTCGCCTGCTGCCTAGCTTCTTCCTCATATGCAATCAGTAATCCATCGTTCCAATTTAGCAACTGAATTTTAATTTCATCTGAATATCTGTTATCCATTACGGATATTCCTAGATTCAATTTTGAATTTTCATGAAAGGTAGTCGTATAAAATGATACTACTAATCTCAGCATATCATCCGTTGTCAAACTCTGGTAAGAAAAAACTCATATTGAAAGTGAAGGGTGAAGATTCACATTTTCGGTAACTAGTAAGTTTTTGTAGTTGCTCAAGTTAGATGTTTATTCTTATACTATTTCTATTTCAACACAGTATTATAACGTGTAGGCTTGAGCTGTAAAAAATCAGTTCAGGTGCTTATTGCCTGGAAATCGAATTAGGTTAACAATCTGTGTCTAATTGATAGAGGAGAGCATTGTTTGATAAAAACCGATTCACCGAATTGATATAGCTTAACCGAATTAATTCGGTTTGTTTAATTCGGTCACAAATTGAAAAAAATTGGTTAATTCGGTTCGGTTAATGGAAGAGAAATTTTTGAGTTCGGTTAATTCGGTTAACCAAATTAACTAAAAAATAAATTTATTAAATAAAAATAATATTTTTACATATAAATATAATGATTTATAAAATATATTTATTTTGTTCGGTTAATTTTGGTTAATTGAATATTTAACGAATAACCCAATTAACCGAATTATCGGTTAACCATATAATTCGGTTCAGTTATCGGTCGAGACTTATAAAATTCGGTTAATTCGATTCGGTTAACCGAACAGTAATTCGGTTCGGTTAATCGACCTATGTTCTCCCTTACTAATTGACATATATGCCATCATTTTGTAATTTTTATAGATATGACATAAATGGATCTAGACAATACTCAGTTTCCTCCAACTAAAGTACTTGCACAAAATGTTAATAATGAAGTACCACAAGAGCAAAAAATTGGAAAATAGAGACAGAAGCCTCAGTTAAGATCTCAAGTCTGGTTTCACAATCCAAGACTTACACAAAACAATTTGCCGAAACGTAATACTTTCCAACATAAATTAGTGAATCGACAAAATACATCAATACTTCAACTAAACTAATTTTCATTGCTAAATCAACAATTACAGTTGGGCAGACAAGCTCAAAATATCCACAAACATCTTAGATTCAATAATAAAAATGAAAATCTAAAAGTCTAGCAGATCGACTTCTTCAGAATTATAGAAAGTTAGAAAATAGAAACTTTGACTGAATAAACAAGGCTGCAGATGGAACTTTGACTGCCATCATACCAAATTTATAAACTTGAGACTCGAAATTGAGATTAAGCAAAGCAAGAATAGGCCGAAGGTCGTCGGACAGCTGAGCGCTATAAAAAAAATCATCACAAGCGTACCTAAGATTCAAGGGCAAGCGATTGATGTTAATGGCTGATGCAGTGATGCGAAGCGACACGCGATAGTGAGAGTTTCGAAACTCAACCTCTCAATTTTAGCACCGGTCACCCCAATCCTATCAATCTATCTTCATATCTCCAACTCCTGCTGCCGACTCACCTCTATCTTTATCTTAGGGCTCTTGAAAACGATAATTACCATCAAGGGTTTGAGATTTATCTGGCAGTGTCGAATTCATTTCATCGTCAATCTCAATTCTCAATCTTGAATTAGTGAACATATTTTTATTTTTGATACATGAAGACCTTTATTCATTTAGCTGTGCTTTGATTTGCTATTTTTATGTTTATATGTAATGATATTATTTTAATAGAATTGCAGGGTAGTCATGTTAAAGATGGAAATATGAAAACGAGGACCGTATGAAGGGCCTGATGTTGACCTTGCTGAGATGCTTGAACGCGATGTACTTGAAACCAGTCGAGGAGCGAGGTGGGATGATGTTACTGGTTTGAGTGAAGCCAAAAGACTGCTTGAAGAAGTTGTTGTCCTTCCCTTGTGGATGCCTGAGTATTTTCAGGTATCTTTGAGTTTTTCACCGGATAGTATGCCGAAGTCCGGAGAAAATTGTAGTGTCTCTCATACATCGTTTTCTCATTTTCCTATGTTGGAGATCTGACTGTCGAGGTTTGATGTCATTATCCTTATTTGCAGGGAATTAGGAGACCATGGGACGGTGTCCTTATGTTTGGCCCTCCTAATACTGGTAAGACTCTTTTGGCCAAAGTTGTTGCAACAGAGTGTGGAACTACATTTTTTAGTGTATCATCTACTACCTTGGCTTCAAAATGGAAAGGAGAGAGTGAGCGCATGGTTCAGTTTCTATTCGATCTTGCTTGAGCTTATGCTCCTAGTACAATATTCATCAACGAAATTGATTCTCTTTGTAATGCCAGGGGGTACAGCTCACAGCTTACGACTCCTCCCTATATCAAGTTATCCTTATCACAATTGCAACCAAGATAAATAAGATTTTTGTATCATTTGTGGTGTTGACTAATGAGCCTCTCAACTTCTTTGCACAGGGCCTCGAGGGAACATGAATCATGGAGAAGGGTGAAGTCTGAACTTCTAGTCCAGGTTGATGTTGTTAATAATAATTCTTCTGAAGATGGTACTCCCAAAATAGTAATGGTCCTAACAGCTACTAAATTTTCTTGGGATATAGATGAGGCATTAAGGTGGGGCAGTTGTCTCCTGTTCATGCTCTCTGAAACAATGACTTGAATTGTTGAGCATCACCTTGAAAATGATGCATCTCATTGAGTGTGAAATGCAGGCGGTGTCTTGAAAAGCATATATACATTCCTCTACCCAACTTTGAAAGTCGTAAGGAGTTTATTCGCATAAATCTTAAAACTGTGGAGGTTATGGACTTCACCTTCGTAGTCCTTCCATAAGTAACTTTTCCTGCACACTATGGTAGCTGTTTTGCTCCACCATCTTGACCAACAGGTTTGCTTACTATATCGAGATTCTTCGTACAAGTTGCCCCTAATGTCAACATTGATGAAATTGCTAGACAAACGGCAGGGTACAATGGAGATGATCCGACAAATGTGTGCCGAGATGCCTCTTTAAACGTTATGAGACACAAAATTACTGGAAAAACAAGATAGAAAATAAAGAACATTTCCAAAGATGAAATATCAAATGACCCTGTTGCCATGTAAGATTTTGAGGAAGCACTGGCAAAAGTCCAACAGATTGTCTCTCAAGCAGACATTGAACGCCACTAGAAATGGTTCCAAAAATTCAGTTCAGCATAGAAATGGTTCCAAGAATTCAATTGTCCCATCTACTCATCTCTTTGTGAAGAAATGTGATTTTCAATCATTTCTTTTTCTTACAGTTTCTTGTACATCAAGGGCAGATTCGGAATAATATATTAGTTGTGTCATTTTTATATGTTTGAATTTTGAAGTGATGGTATCAAACTAAAGTAAATTTTAGTATATTAGTGGGTTGTGTTTGTAATTTTGTGTGATAATATAATTTTATCATTGAATTAACAAGTTATATGAGCCAAGTTGATAACTAAAAGGGTGAAAGCGTAAGCTAAAAATCGTCAATAGGATCAAATTTACAATTAAAAGGATTGTATACAAATAAAATGAATATTATATAACATTAAACTCTGATTAAAAAGTTTTAGTATATGACCTCTCCCCCTTACACGTGGTTCCATCATTGTTGCACTTTGCTTCTATACTCAACTGAGTGCATCGTTAAGAGAATTCAGTGCTCGGTAGAGTAAGAGAATCTCAAAATCAATTGGTTTGGTGGTAAAGAAGGTGATGGGTGATTCATGACAATTCCCACGATCAGAGTTTAAATTCCCTAGTGATTGTGCATGTGTCTTATATAATAAATGGGAATCTCAAAGAAGCTTACTCGAATGAGTAAGGACATTAATTAACCGACCACTTACATTGCGTGAAGGAATTTTAAAATTCCCTAACTATAACAAGTAACAGCTTTTATTTACCTTACACAATTGAGTATGAGAATCCTAAGGGAATGTACTCAATCGAGCATACTATAATCGACCGAGTACAAACTACTAACTTGCTTTAGTGAGAGTACGAGTGCAACGATTCGGTTCGATTTTTAATTTGAAATCCAAACCGAACCGTTCATAATCAGTTTGGAAAATTTGAAATCGAACCGAACCGCTAGCTTCAAAAATCAAACCAAACCAAACCAAATATGAGACTTTTTATACAAATATAAAAGTAATAATTTATATTATAATTCAATTATATTTTATATGATCTAATACACCGAAGTAATTTAGTTTGGTTTAAAAAGAATAAAAAACCAAATCGAGTCATTAGTCGTTGGTTTTTTGAAAATTGATACTGTAACCTAACCACCAACACTCCAAACCAAACCAAACCTATCGATTTTGTTTGATTTGATTCGTTTTATCGAGTTATTGGTTTTTATTTGCACTCCTAAGTCCTAAGTGACAAGATCAAGAAGAGAATCTTCCCTACATTAATGGGCTCTTAAATCCCCTTTTTGCACTCATTGCTAATACTATAAAAGGAGTCCTCACACTACTCTAATAGACTTAAGAAGTACAATCTCTACTCTAACTCTCTACACATTTTCTATTTGTAGGTTCTATTTTGTACTTTTTGTAAGCTCTCCATGTCTTACTCAACATCCATGAGAGTCATAGACTTTTATTCCATGGATCCTAATTATCCATGTTTTTTGAAACTCATTTTTGATTCATAAAAGTTATTCCTTTATATTGTACCGTATAGTTCTTTTTACTTTAATTGTTTATACTAAGTTGACTATCTTATTGATTTAACATGTCTTATCTTAGGTTTACCATGTTAGAGTAATAAGATATAAGTTACGAATGTTAGAAGATTTATACTCGATCACCCTCCAAGATATATCATCGATCAACAAGGGAGAGAATCAGAATTGATAAAGTGTATAATCTGGTTGTAATCAAACAATTTGGGCAACCGAAGCGAAGAATTAGAGGTTGACTAAGAAAGTAGATAGAGAGTCAATGTAAAATAAACTTGTCCACCAAGTTAAGTAATAAACCAATCAAGGCGAGAATTAGAGTTGTTGTATTATTTAATTTAGTTATAGTCCCCTAATATGATAATCGAAGGTAAAAATCAGAGGTTACCAGAAAAAGGTAAAAAAGATGTCTTGACTAAAATTTTTTGCACATGTAACAAGTTAATATATCACCATTCCGACCAGTATGATAGGATGAATAAACATCGAGATACTTGTAGTTGGTAGCTACTTCAATGAAATACCTAGGAATCAGATATCGAAGTGTGAGCCCAAGTTATATGTAGAAATGCATGAGTATAAAATATGGATAGTTTAGGTGAAGTAGTATTCAAGAATATTTTTGTTCATTGTTTTAAAATCTCAATCATTCTTTGTGTATAACTAAATATTTATACTAGGAAACTTAAGTTCTCATATAAGCTCAATGCTCCTTGTGTTCGATATGATCTTATAGGTTATAATATTTGCTTGACTTTTCCTAATCCTGAACATTTGTAGGGGTAAAAAGACTTCTGCTCATTTATTACAAAACTGAATATGAGCAAACTTGTTTGAATAATAAGCTCATTTTATAGGAATAGCTAATTTATCATGCATTAGCACCCAACGACCATCAGCTATAATTCTGATCTCAAAAAGGTAATGACCTCTCTTGCATAATTCAGCTATATGTAAATATGACGCATAATTTAAACCGAATAGTACTTTGTTTCAAGAGATCGGTGTGTACATTTTTGAGCAGATTGCAAGTTGGTTTGGAATGACATGGGACAATGAATGATAAAGGGAACCAGTCATATATGTCAATGAAGTTAAGGAGCAAACAACTCTGTATACTGACAATTAGTTACATTTAGGTATCAACTACACTGGCAATTCTCTAAAACATTTACCAAATCAAATTTATAAAAGAGACTCAAATGAACATAATTATGGCAATATGGAAAAATTAAGCTCACTACCAAAACAATCAAAACAAAATTTGAATCCACTAGCATAAGGAGAAGCTAAGAATATATATCGAGACAGAAGATGTGAGGGGTGTCAGCATTAAGAAAATTCGGAAATATTTAAGAACACATAATATGATTCAAACTATATATTCCGTCACTCACTTCAATGAATCACAAAAAAATGTTCGACCGATGTATGCTACCAAAATAGCTCCTTAAATTGTGAGAATTGACCATTCGGATGATAGCCGCAAATCATGTAAAAACTAAACACTCAAATTAAAATTGGTGTAACACACAAAAACATAAAACACAAAACACCACATGATTTGCGGTTCATCCAAAATTACATCATATACCGTTTATTAATTTTTTTCCTCTAGGAACTGAAATCCAGTGCTGCCCTTCCACTACGTCTACGCCGAAGACTTCCCCTTCTCCGCGCCCGCCACCGCCGCCCGTGCCGTTCGCGTCCCACTACGAAGGCGGCTGGGGGAAGGGAAGGTTGGGGATTCAACGGTGGACGAGTGGCGTTTCGATTCCAAGAGGAGCGATAGACGAGTGAGGCGTCAGGCTCCGCCTTCAATGCCCTTCGCTTCAAAGTAAGGTGTTGACCTTGTCTGATCATGGATTCATTTCATTCAGTGTTCCCGAATATTTACCCGTTCCAATTTACAAAGGCTCTCATTGTAGGGTCCAATACGTAATCATGAAGAAGCCACAACGGCCTTCGCCGGCCATAAGACCACCGCCGACCCCACAAAAGCATTCTATCTGCAGAAAACCTGCCCTCCGGAAAGCCTTTATCCCCAAAAATGTTGCTGAGGTCCTGAATTGGACCACTCTCAACCTCCCCAGGTCCGAGCTCTCCCTATCCCTCACTTTCCCCACAGGCCAGACCTTTCGGTGGAGAAAGACCGGTGAGCAACAGTACACCGGGGTTGTGCGGTCCCACCTGATCTCGCTCAAGCACCTCGAGCAAGAAGACGGACGGGTTGCCTACTGTCTGCACAGCTCTAGGAATGCGGACGAGGCGGAGAGGGATTTGCTGGATTTTCTGAATTCGGGGATCTGCATGTCTAATCTGTGGACAGAGTTTTCGGCTTCTGATGAGAGATTTGCGGAACTGGCCTGGCATTTGGGCGGGGCCAGAGTGCTCAGGCAAGATCCCCTGGAATGCTTGATGCAGTTTTTGTGCTCCTCCAATAACGGGATTGTCAGGATAACAAGAATGGTCGAGTACCTGTCTGGTTTAGGTAACTACTTAGGGAATGTTGGAAACTTCAGTTTCTATGAGTTCCCGACCTTGGAGCTCTTGTCACAGGTTTCAGAGAAGGAGCTTCGGGATGCAGGTTTCGGATACAGGTGCGCTTCAATTAATGCAGGATTTTCCATCTCAGTCTGCCTCCTTTAGTTTCATCCGAAAAATGTGATTCTTCATTTCATTATCAAATCAGCAGTGTGCTGGGAGGCCTTAATTTTGTAAGGCTGTGTTTGATATTCGCAAAACTTGATGGAAAGGAAAAATAGAGGGGAAATGAAATTCCCATGGATTCCATCCCACTTCCCCTAGTTCGCTAACCGTAGGAAATTGCAACGGAATTGTTAAATGCTTTTTTATTTCAGTAAACTTTACTTCTAATTTTTCATTTAATGTTCGTTCCTTGCAGCTTTCCTCAAACCAAATATAAATATTTTTTTTTTACCTTTCCTTCAAATTTTCCTTGCACTATAGTTTTCCCTAAACCAAATAGAGCCTAAACTGTCTTGTGTGGAATGGCTTGTATCTGGATGATTAGAATAGAGAAAAGCCAAAGTATCGTCAAATTTAAGATTTCCAGTTTGTGAACTAGTTGTGATTCCTGCAGGTTAAGACCTTGTTATTATTTTGTGTGTTTCTATTTTATAATGACGTTCTTTTGGCAATCTGTCAATTGGTTTCTTAGCTTGAATTGTGCAGGGCCAACTATATAGTCAGTACAGTTAAAGGATTGCAATCAAAAAGTGGTGGCGGTGTGGAGTGGCTCGCATCACTTCGTAAATCACAGCTTAAGGATGCAATTGACGCGCTCTTAACTTTGAAAGGGGTCGGTCCCAAAGTAGCAGCATGTGTTGCCCTTTTCTCATTGGATCATCATGATGCTATTCCAGTAGATACACATGTCTGGAAGGTGAGTCTGTGAACAATAACAGTCACTGTTATAAATTAATACACACTACGCATCAAAATGTTCTGTTAAGGAAATTAAGTAGAATTTGGTATATTTTCATAAGATCTTTCTTCAAACTGTTCAAGAAATCAACACAACAAGCTAACCCATTTGGAAAAGAGACCCGATGTTTCAGCCCGGATGTCTGTCTGTATTCAACATACTGTCTTTGTCTGTATTCATAGCGCATCTTCAGTTTATTTTTTATATTTCATCTTTCCCTTTAGTTATTTTCATCAGCAGTCCCAAATCATTAGAAATCTTCTAATTGGTGCGGTTTGATTTCTGATTCAATTCTGTTCATAGATATTGTCATGATTATAACAAATATGCCGGACATTTGTCATTCAGAAATTCCGTAATTGTTTTTTATAAATAATTATTTTGAAATATCTTGGTTTTCACTTGGGCGGGGCTGCCAGGTTGGTACGACTTTCCTGTTGCCTGAGGTTGCTGGTACAAATCAAACACTGAAGCAAAGTAGTCGCGTTGCAGAGGCATTTGTCAGCAAATACGGCAATTATGCTGGCTGGGCACAAAATTTACTTTTCATCGCTGAATTACCTGCACAAAAGCTGCTGCTTCCAGCCAACTTACATACTGCCAAATACAAGAAAGGCCTCCTAGAATAAGCAGTAGATAGCAAGCAGGTAATTCGTTTCTGAGAAAGCATTCCATTCAAACTCATGAGAGATTCAGTAGATAGTGCATCAGAAATTTAAGAATTGCATTGTTGTTTTTGGTCCAGCTTATGAACTGTGAAGCCGGTATAATGAAGCATAGTTAAAATATACTAAATACCGATTTTTAAAAATCATCTACTCTACATCCTAATTTGTTTTCCATTTTATTTTAACCCATCTTTTCCAAAGCTGTTGTTTACAACAGTGGTAGCGCCTACTCAAAACCGCTGTTATTAACAACTGTTTTAGAAGAAGAGAAAATTGTTTCTACTTTTTAGCTGCGGGTTCAGCATTTAAAATTGCTCTTAATGAAGCCCCGTATGATTGTAGGGAAATATGGGGAAATATATATATATATATGTGTGTGTTATGTCCACAAGGAATATTTATCCAGTCATTTACATCATAGTTCAATTTTCCATTTTTCAAAGTGATTACAATTGAGTTAGTATCGTATTGTGTCTCGATTCACACTTTCGTAGCTCATAGTACTAGTAACGGGTGAATTTCGTATTTTCCTGAATATGCATATAAGATGGGCCCATTTTACAGTCGGATTGTGGATAATCACGTTGAGATTCTTGAGCATAAAAATGTAACTAACCAGTGGAAATAATAGCATTAACCACTGTCCAAGCTACTAATAATGAAACATGCTCGATCCTATGTCATTATTTGTGAATTAAAATATGTTATTGTGGGCGTTCGATCCTTTGTTCCTCCCTATTTGGACCGAGATCTTAGCTATAAGATTACAAATACTGTGTTATTTATTTTGAGATAAAAAATTTATTTAACAGATTTATATTTTCACAAAATGACATGAATGATATCTTGAATTTTATGACATTTATCTGAAAGTGATTGGCCCAAATGATTTGGAATTGTGTGTTTCATAAATTTTTGTGAAGGGAATATTGCTAGTTATATTAAAGTTAGCATACGAAAGTAATTTTTTAAAAAGAAATTTGTTCATATATCACATTGGAACATTTAGAGGCATCAACACAATTATTGTACTATGATATATTTACTTTGTCTTGGAACAATATGTTTGAACGTGTGATTTGGGGATTATTTGTAATGACTTCTCACCTTTTCTACCACTCGATCACACTCCTCATTACATTAAACATATATCATACGACTAGCTCAAATTATATGTATTCAATTTACGATATAAACATTAATATTATTAAAATGAATTTAATATAAGAATGCCGACCAATATATTTTGTGTCTATCTTTGTTAGAAAATTAGTGTGAAAAAATATATTTATGATTATTTTTCTATCAGAGGACTGTTTTTCTCTTTTCACCCGAGGCCTTTGAAATGTCTGGATCCGGCCTGGCAAAGTATATTTAAATTCCAAACTACTGCTACATACGGAAACACTTACACTGCAAATGCTACACTTTTGTTGCTAGAAAAGCACACTGTCGTAACAGAGAGCTGCTTTAAAATCACTTATGGTCAGAGGAAAATATATTATTATTTAATATATTACTATTTGTAATTCTAACTGTTCATATCTTTCTGACAAGATGGCTATAAATGGGAACCAAATGGTAAATCATAATTGCTCTCGAACTGGCGCCAAATGAGAACTAAATGGTAAAGAAAAATTTATTTCTATCATATATTTTATTATAGTTTCGCCACAAACTCTACACAAATTGGCCGCAAAATAGAAAAGGGTTGCACCATATATTTGTGGAAATTATCTGTCACATTTATAATATTTATTATTTTTATTTTCATGAATTCTAACTAACTGAAAACTGCATCCAAATTTTATTAAAAATTTTAATGATTTGCAACTAGTTTACGGAAAGTTAGGAACTGAATTAGTGTGTGGTCGCCATTTTTCTCATAACAAATATGACATTGTGTATAATATCTTCTTCATTTTTTTCTATCCTTCTCCCCCATTCTCTTTCTCTCTACCATCACATAATATGAACGTGGTTGTATGAATTATATCGTTCTCCCCCAAGTTTCGAACCTCCGACCTATTGGATGAATTGTAAAATATACCAGAATAAAAAGTATAATAAAAATAAATAGGTGTATGAGATATCTTTTTTGTCAATGTACTAATAAGATAGTGAACACATTGTAAAGAATCATCTTTATAATAGAGAGTTCATGGAAATTAATACAATTAGATATTTCACTTAGAAGAGATGATTTTTCTAGACATTCAACAATATGAAGATGAAATGACAATTGAATTTAATGTGTTCTCTCTTCTTTATTTGTGCTTCTAAACCCAAATGACAGTAATGTTCCTAAAAAAAATCATTATACAGTCAAAGGGTCACGGGTCACACAACTTTCGAAAAGGTACAATAGAAGCTATATTGTCGGGGTGTATGACTCACACTAAGTTCGATCTCATATAAAAATAAGAAGTATGAAAACTAATAAGCATATTACAGAAAGCGGGTACAAAAAGGAAAGAACATTATTTAGTGAGTTGTTACTTGGAACGGCAAAAATTAATAAATAACTTTAACGTTATTTGAAAATTCTTGCAAAGCCTTGAGCACAAGTGGTGAAATTTGATGTGTATGATGCATGATTATATATGTTTGACGGGATGATTCTTCACTAGATGTTTGTAAGTTTTATGATGAAAGTTTTTACGTGGATGGTGTAATATTTTGCCCTCTCAAACACGGGGAGCATGAAACTTATCTAAGCGCTATTATTTTATAATCTAAATATTTAATTTTAAATAAATAATGAGAAGGTAAAATTAGAGCTACCATTCCCGGAGAAAGGATGCATTCTAAAAAGCATGTCAACTCTTATGTGAAAGCCAACAATTATTGATTCATCATCGCATAGGTTGGTTAACTACTCAAACCTTGCACGTTATAAATGAATCAAAATAATCAGAATCAGACACTTAGATGCAACCAGAACATGAAGCTTAAGAAGAAAATACATGCTAACAACAAGCTAAAACCAAATTCCATAAAAATCTTAGGCAATAACTTCTGAATTTTTAGCTGATGAAATTCTTACTTCTTAGAGGTAATCTGCAGAGACTTTATCGCATTACTAATAACTACTCCCATTAACATATTATCTTGCAAAAATTACGTTGAAAAAAATCAAGTCACCAGAGAGCTTCCCCCGATCAAAATTGACACAATTGTAAATAAAAATAACAATCACTGTAATTTTTAATCAGTAACTCAAAATCAACCATACCAGGCCATGCCAAGGACTGAGACATTTAGCTTCAATCTCTCAAGGCGGTCGTGCTCATCAAATTTAGGTAAAATTGGACGGAGCAATGTGCTATTTAATTAGATTACTATTCGGAGTAAATCATGGATTGAGATAGGTTTGATATATTTTGGAAAACTTTAAAAATGATAAAAAAAATAAAAAGTAGGAAATTAAGTTAGTGTTATTATATATATATATATAAGGAGAGAATATTTTGTTTAGATATTGTCAAAAAAATAACGACATAATTAAATAAAAGGAATTAAACAGGATCATTGAATCAAAAGAGATCGAAGGATAATAATAGTTCACAATTTACATATCCAAATCGGTTTTCATTTGATCTCTCTCTCTATATATACACCTTTTCTCTATTTCATCCCTCCTTTTACATCGTTATTGTTACATACCACAAAGATGCAGGAAATATTCATTGTTTACAACCACGTAGATAGCACAGAGCGTCCCCCCCACCCGCTCAGCAGACAACTTGGCATTGCATGGCTTCTTCATTGTTAAATTAAACGAATATCATATACATCTCTGTTGTTTCAGAAAGCGAGGATCACTTCTAATAAATTTGTGGTATCAAACTGTGAAAATGTAGAAGATTTTTGTATTCTTAAACCACAAAGATTGGATTAGACAACTTCGTTGCATCAAACAACAAAAATCTAACGCACTTTGTGGTTTCAAACCATGAACTTCGTCAACCTTAATTCCCAGAGGCGAATCGACAACTTCATAATCTCACTTAATCCCACAAATTTTCTCTCTCATTTTCCCCGGTCGTCGTCGCCCCATCGCCCAGCCCAAGTTCCAGTCCCGATCCCGGTCGCTGATTCTATCGCATGTTTCTTTGTCCCTCGCAAGTAAATCCCCCTCTCACTTTTGTTAAATGTTAGATTTTAGGTAATCGAATTTGATTTTAAGGTTGCTTAAGATAGGTGAGTTGTGAATTAATTATGATTCATTAAGTGCTGAATTATTTAGGCTAATGTGATCTTGAATTCACTCTAATGATTTAAGTCGGTGATGAACAATGTTGGTATCTCAAAATTTTGTTCACTAATAAAACATCTTGTTTGATTGTTACATTGAATATCAATGTCACGCTTAAGGTGTCAGTTTGACGGTGCTATATATCGATATTAGAAACTATCAATGTGGAAGTTTTCGATGAATATGATGATGAACAATTAGAAGTATTAGAGGAAGCTAATGAAGAAGCTGAGAACCCTTCTAGAGAATTATTTTTCGAAGATGAACTTGATAGGTATGATAATTTGGGGACTAATGATGGTGGTGGTATCACGGGAGGATCAATGAATGTTGAAATAAGAGAGGGGTCGTGCAGTAGGAAACAAATAATGGATTATGAATGGGGAAATATTCGAATAATATGAATGTTGTTTTAAGTGCAGACACACCCTTATTTTATGACTATGGTTGCTTTGAAAATCAGCCCGATGTGAAGCACAGAGGTGCCTATAATATGCTTCTACGTTGTTGAGTTGCATTACCCATCCGAAGTAATGCGTCAGTTTTGATGGCAGCCTGTTATATCAGAGCCCACACAAGATGATCACTCTGAACTACATAGGATTGATAGGAGGAAGAACAAGCTGGATTGAGCAGTGAAGCATCAACGATGGATACTGATATGGGAGCATAGACATGAACATGTGGTGACCAGTTCATACGTATTCGATCTAGCCACTTTTGTTGTGTACTTTACATGGTATGATAGAGGATCACACGCCGAATTATTCAACCTACATATTTTCATATGACCACATATCAGCCCACTGCATCCGAACGCACTACTTTAGTAATCTAAACAACAATACACTGTATTCATGATTGTTAAGCAAACTTGAATTTATGTTACGATATCTATTGAGTTATGTCTTGCATCATTATTAAGGAAGTTTCGAGTTTATAGAAACTTTATTTAATTAGGATTTTCTAATATTTAAAAATCCTAATCTTATTAGGATAGAAATCATAATCTTGTTAGATTAGGAATCCTATTTATTTTAGAATTTTTCTATAGCCTATATAAACCTAGTTAGAGTTTATTTGAAAGGCAGATTAGAAAGCCATAAACTCTCTCTTGTATTATCGTCCTTGAAGTATAAGATTCTTGCCTTTTCCCGTGGACGTAGGTCATTACGATAACTCTTGTGTCTTAATTTATTCTCATTTGTTGTTCTAGTCAATATTCTGCTGCCCTATTCCAACAAACGATATCTCATATTGTAGCGACAGTGGTGCAATCATATAAGGCGGCAGCCAAGATATTTTTAGGTGACCGTCAGTTGGTGAAGAAGGTTGCACACGATCTTTTCCTTTCATGTCATGTGATCTTGTGCCAAATGAATCATGAGGCACTCGTTCCTATAGATCCCGTTAGTATCTATTTACCGAAGTGTAATCCACAATCTATTTTCTCAATTATTACATTACATAAATTATTAATAATTAATTCT
This sequence comes from Kalanchoe fedtschenkoi, assembly GCA_002312845.1. Lineage (NCBI taxonomy): Eukaryota > Viridiplantae > Streptophyta > Magnoliopsida > Saxifragales > Crassulaceae > Kalanchoe > Kalanchoe fedtschenkoi. The sequence goes on along the minus strand of NQLW01000092.1, from coordinate 641,679 downwards.
AACTTTTTCATTTATGCAAGGGGGAGGGCCTACTTTTGTCCCTGACACTTGTGTCGTTGAGAGGTCAGAAATTGGAGTCGAGGATACTCCTGACGACCGGCAGGGTGAGCACGGGGGTGTCAACATTACTGGACCATCGCAAGTCACCCACATCTCACCACCTCCATAGGTTTATGAAGAGTTTGTCCCTAGACATTCGATGCGCCCTAAGAGGGAGGTGCATTATATACACACTCCTATGCAAGATGTGCAGACAGGACATAAATTTGGACATCAACTTTTGATGCATTGTATTAAACCGTATATTCAGTATGTTTCTGTTGACTCAGTCATTGACTATGTGTTTATGAATATGTTTAAAGCTCAAACAGAGGTTGTGAAATGTCACAGGTTATTTGTAAATAGATCAAACCGGCCAGGAATTATGGTTGTTTGATGTGGATTTGGATCAAACCTGCTAGGAACCGGTCAAGTATAGTGTAAATTTAGATCGGGGAAGTTCGTAGTTTGAAACCTCAAAGTGTGTTAGATTTTCATTGTTTGATACCTCAAAGTTATTAGAAGCAATCTAATTTAATGACGAATATGCTATGTAACACGGTAAGTTAGCTGCTGACTAGGTGGGAGGACGCCATGTGCTATTTTCGTGGTTCTAAATAATGATCATTTCCAATATCAAAAATGTAAAAGTAGAATATATCTGATAACAAATAAAAGGAAAGAGAGGAAGGAGAACAAAAAAACCCGAAGCAAATGGGTCACATTTGAAATTGTTTCTTATTTTTAGGTCAGCCTTCCGCCTCTTTACTCTCTAGCTCTCTTTCCTCAAAACATTCACGATCGGAAGAGTGAAGACCGACTTCCAGTTCTCCATCCCCGACTCCGATTCCACCTTCGACTTCGAACCCCACAACAGCGCGGAAGACCTCCCCTCCTACGAAGGCGGCTGGGATAGGGAAGGTTGGGGATTAGACGGTGGACGAGTGGCGTTTCGACTCCAAGAAGAGCGAGCGATAGACGAGTGAGGTGTCAGGCTCCGGCGTCAATGCCCTTCGCTTGACCTAGTCTGTTACGAAGGGTGAGAAGGAAGATGGCGCCCTTACTCCAGAGCTCACAACCATGGGTGGAGAAATAGTATCCCTCCCTCCCTCTCCCATTCCCGACCATGTTCATCTTCAAACGCTTCCCCACTTTTTTTAATATCTTTACTTGTCTACTTTGGCAGCCGGCCTAAACAGGTGAAGGACGTGGCTCACCAGGACGAGGTCGTCCGTGTCCTAACCAACACCCTCGAGACTTGTAGCGTATGTCTTTTCAATTTCCTCTCTTTTCCCTAAAACCCCCACTTTCCCATTTCATCATCCCCTCTTTCTTTCTTGTTTTTTTTTTCATATTTTGCAGTGTCCCCATATGCTGTTTTATGGCCCTCCTGGCACCGGCAAGACAACCACTGCTCTTGCCATTGCTCATCAGCTCTTTGGGTACCCAACTTTATCTCTTTTCTTTCCCCATACCAAACAATTTGTTTTCCTGAACAATAACTCACTCTCTTCACTAATTCCACATGTCTTCACTCCACTCCACTATCATCATATGCTTCCTTCCATTCACGTACTTTGGCATTTCTTTGCTTCACTTTTCAGTCGGTCCCTATTCTCATTCTGCATTTGAGGATTTCCTTGAAAACCGTATTCTCTTAAACAAACATGCTTACTGCAGCATTACATTTCTGGATATATATATGTATATATATCTTACTGTTTTCTGCCATTTGTTTAAGCTCTGGATAATGAATGTAGACATGATAAATTGTTTTCACGTTACTATATTGAAGGCTTGTCCATCCAGCGTTGATGCTGATTGATGTCCTGGCTCTTATCAAGCATACATGTTTATATGCAGACCTGAGCTTTACAATTCTAGGGTGCTGGAGTTAAATGCTAGTGATGACCGTGGGATCAATGTCGTCCGTACAAAGATTAAGAACTTTGCTGCAGTAGCTGTTGGTTCTCAGCGATATGGGTATCAGTTCATGGGCCCATGCATATTTGTGGACTGGAGGTTTTGATTTCTTTATTTATCAATGTTATACTGCATTTCTTATTGAAAATACAGGGGATATCCGTGTCCGCCATACAAGATAATAATCTTAGATGAGGCGGACTCAATGACTGAAGATGCCCAGGCAATTAATTGTATACTTCAATACAAAAAACTATCTTGGAGTGCTGAGTTTAAACTGATAATATTCTTTGCAGAATGCCCTTAGGCGTACTATGGAAACTTACTCCAAAGTTACAAGATTCATTTTTATTTGTAACTACATCAGCAGGTGTGTTATCTACTGACTGATATGGGATACTCAACAATATAACTAGAATTCGTTAATAATATGCTTTGCTTGATGTCATTGCCTTCAGGATCATTGAGCCACTTGCTTCTAGGTGTGCAAAATTTAGGTTCAAACCACTTTCAGAGGAAATTATGACAAATCGTATCTCGTATATTTGTAATGAAGAGGGACTAAATTTGGATCCTGAGGTTTGTATCATAAAAATATTGGAAATTTTATTTTATTTTATTTTTTTGTTTGTAACTGATTCACTGACTGTTGTCATGACTCGTGAAGGCACTTTCTATCATAAGTACTATTTCACAAGGTGACCTACGCCGTGCAATTACCTACTTGCAGGTTGGTAAGGGTTTGGATTCAGTCTCTAGACTCATGGTCTTGATTTGCAGTCCAAGTTTAATTCGCTTTGTTTTTTTTTGCAGGGTGCAGCTCGTTTATATGGATCATCTGTTACTTCCAAGGACCTGATCAGCGTATCTGGAGTAAGTTTTTTCGCTGCCATATGTGAAGATTCGATGTTTATTTATACATAAGTACATGTTATTGCATCTCATAATATCTCTGTGATCTCTCTGCCTTTTGTATTTGCTTCAGTGGCCTTTGGATAATAATGATTAATGTACACCAAGTATTGTGAAACCTTCTTGGTGTTCTGCCTCTTATTGTGAGGTCCCTCCCATTTAAAGGCAACCATATTTACCTTTTTTGGTTTATTGTCCCAGGTCATCCCTCAAAATGTTGTTCAGGCACTGTTTGAAGCATGTAAAAGTGGAAATTTCGATATGGCAAACACTGAAGTTAATAACGTTATCGCTGAGGGATATCCAGTTTCTCAGATGCTTTCACAGGTCGTTCACTACTATTATGGTATTCAGTTTTCTTCTACGTTGTTGTTTTTATCTAATAGAGATTTTGTTTCAGTTGTTTGATGTGGTCGTTCAAGCAGATCACATAACTGATGAGCAAAAAGCGAAAATATGTAGCAAACTGGGTGAAGTGGATAAGGTTGCTCCTCAAGTTTAGTTTTTTCTTTCAGTAAACTGTTTTGTGTCATTTGATTATATCGTCTCACCCTGAGCAGTACGTTAAGTAATGTCGGTTCATTTTAAACCTATGTACCTTGTTCCCAGTTGCAGGTCATCATTCAGGAATCCCCTTTAACATTTAAGGGTTTTACGTTTGGTCATGTTACCATTTCACTAATATTTTTCGACTATAAACTTGCTCTGCTATTAAAATGAAACTCTTTAAAACTTTTGTGGACCCCATACCCCACTCATATTCCTCTTTTCTCTCTACTCACCCTGTTTGAATTGTAGAAACATGCTAGGCTGTTAATGCTTTGAATTCTCATACACTTTTGATGCTTGAACACATCCCCTGTCGAGAAAGATCGGCCACCTAAACAAATTCTCTGACTACTTTGAATTGAAATGGGGGTGCCCTTGTTGATTTAAAAGCAAAATATAGCAATGTAGGTTGTGATTAGCAGTAGTATTACAGTTTAGTTTTGTATGGCAGTTCAACTAAAATAATCCACTCATGCTCTTTACTTTGCAGCGTCTTGTTGATGGAGCTGATGAGTATCTGCAATTGCTGGATGTGGCGAGTAACACAATGCGAGCCCTATGCAACATGCCACAAGATTTCTCGTAGGAGCGGACACTTTTGATATGTGTTTCACTCATTGAAGTCCACCTATATGGTTGTACTATGTACATGATGGTTTAAATCGGAATCGCAGTCTAAGTTTGGTATTTGTACTATGTAAAGGATGGTTTAACTCGTCAACCTAAATTTGCTATTCTAGGGTAGGATATGATAATTAATACTTAGCATGTTTGTTTGAAAATTGAAATAATTATTAATAGTATCAGGATTAAAAATCCTTCTTTTAGATCCGTATTATTAATACTTACAAATTAGGTTGTATAATTTATATAAGTAGAAGTTTGACTAAACTACCCATAAAAAATAGAAAACCTAAATAGCCGAAACAGTTATACATTCGCATCGGCCGAGATGCATGGAATCATCGTCAGAATATGTCCTCGATTCTCGTCATCGTCCTGTAACCGTCGTTGAATGAAAAATCTCCTTCGTCCCGTAACCGTCGTTGAATGAAAAATCTCTTTGAGAGTTGCATCACTTTCTAGGATTGGAAGTGAAAAGAACTAATGAGGGGCTCTTTTTGTGACAGCATAAATATTCTCAAGATCTTTTAAAGAAATATGGGATGTAAGAGTGCAAACCTACATCAACACTGATAGATGTTAATGTGCGTCTATGCTCAGCTGAGAGTAAAGATCTTGAAGATGCAATGATGTACAGACAGATTGTGGGAAACTTGTTATATCTCATTCTTACAAGACCTGATATAGCATATGCAATGAGAGTTATTAGTCGATACATGCAGAATCCAAGAAGAACCACTTAGAGATTGCACGAAGAATTTTGAGGTATATCAAGGGAACCATTGATTATGGCATTTTATATAATAGAGGAGGTATATGTGAATTGATTGACACTTGTGATGCTGATTATGCTGATGATCATGATACAAGACGAATCCACAACGGGTTATGTATTTAATCTTGGTTCGGGTGTGATTACTTGGTGTAGTAAGAGACAACCGACAGTGTCATTATCAAGTACGGAGGCTGAATATCGAGCAGCAGCAGTGGCAGTAAAAGAAAGTTCATGGTTAAAGCAATTATTACAGGATTTGCACCAACCCGTGGACAATGTTGTGAGGTTATATTGTGATAATCAATCAGTAATATGGCTAGCTAAAAATCCAATGTTTCATGCAAGAACAAAAGACGTGGAAGTTCATTATCACTATATACGGGAGAAGGTTTTGCTTGGTGAAATACAGATGGATTATATAGCTACTAGAAATCAGGTAGCTGATATTTTCACAAAAGGTCTTAATAAAATAAAACTTGAAGAGTTCTGCAGGAAACTTGGCATGATTTCAGCTGCAGAATTGAAAGAACGTTGTCATTGAGGGAAAGTTTTAAAAATAGCATCGTCAACTTTCATGTCTTCTTCCTCTCCTTTTCCTATGTTTTCTCCTGTCTTGTAATTTCAACAATTCATTCACATCATAGAAAAAGTAGGAAGCATATGTGGTAACGGGTGACTTTTGAGAAGTATAAATACTTCATGTGTTTTGTTCGAATTCATTCAATACAAATACATCTATTTCATTTCTAAACCTACAACATCATCTTAATAAAGAAATAATTAGTTTCTTTTTTTTCTCTTGTCCGCTATATTTATTCATCAATTGATATCAAAGCTAGTGAGGGTCCGGGACCGACTCCAGAAAGTTTAATAGCAATGGCGGATGATGTTTCAATGAACTCAATTGTGAAGTTAAATGACAACAACTATAACAATTGAAGTTTTCGCAAGACTCAATTGTCCTGATGTCAGGCCTAAGACTCAATTGTTGTCATTTAACTTCACAATTGAGTTTCTACTCAGATAAAATACATGCTTTAAAATTGCAGAAACACCATACCCCCTCCTCGATCTGACATAGGGCTCATCAGTGTCTTAATGACCGAAGACGATATTCTTAGGCCTGACGAGGAAGATACTTGTTTAGAGCGATTGGAGAATGGAAGGCGGGGATGCTATCATTGGTGGAGAGGGTGAGGAGACCATGGGAGATGTAGAACTTGTTGCAGATCTTGGAGGTAATGGGAGGGTTTGGAGTAGGCGAAGGAGCGGATTTGGAATTGTTAAGTAAGCGAAGGATGCAAACGCTAGTGAAGCTGCAAGAAGAAGAAGAAGTAGCAGGCACTGAAAGATGAGGTACATGGGGGAGGTGGTGAAAGATGTCTCAGAGACGACACTAATTCAGATTTGGAATGAGGCAGGAGTGGCGGTGAATTCTAGGGGGAGGGAAGAAGAGGTGGTAGATTTTGAAATTTTGACTTAGTATTTAATTTATTTTTTTCTCTTACTCATTCATATTTTTATATATACTATATCCGTCCTGATATACATATCGTTTAAAGTTAAACTGAGTAGATAAAGATGGTATTTAATGCTAGCGGTTGGACGAATTTAATAGGTAAGAATTTAATGTATATTTTTAAATTTTTATGTAAAAGATAGAATTGATGGATTATTAATGCTGTAGAATTATTTTTTTATTGATTATGATAATGAAATCATTAATGTCTGATTTTTTAAGGTAGTTGTCGAAATTAATTACGCATTGAAAAGTGTTAAATGACAAGTGAAATTAGACAAAAAAATTTGTTAAGTGACATGTAAAAGAGGACAAAGGGAGTATGATTAATAAATTAAAATAATATTATTTTAAAAATAAAATAAAAATTAATACTATTTCTAATAATTTTGAAAAAGTTATTAAATTTAATTATTTATGTGTAATGTGATACCATATTATGGATTTAAGATTTTAATAATTGGAGATTCGTTATCTTATGACATTCTGGAGTTAATGAAGCCTTGGGTGGGACTCGGATTTTTGAGGTATATAAGTTAATGAAGTTTGAGGGTATGAGTTTTATGGTTTAAAGAAATCTAAATATTAAGGTTAGGACTTTTGATTTTAATGACAAATGGTTAATAGTGTTAAGGGTCTAAAATTTTGAAGAGATAAACGTTTTAAATGTTAGGGTTGGAGGGGTATTAGGGTTCCAAGGATTAGAGTTCCAAGATTAGAGTATTATAATTTTTAAAGAGTTAGGATTTAAGATTTTCAATGATTTAGAATTTCAAGAGTCGTGGATATTAAAGGGTTAATGGTTAGGGTATTTGGACGCTAGGGGTTAAGGTATTAGAGATGAGGTTGAAGAGGACTCAAAATCAAAGGGATTTATGGATAAGATGGTTGTTTGAAACGAGACTAAGGGTATCAGATGGGTTAGGATCTCCAAAAAGGATTATGGTGTTAGGATGATTTTAGGTTCCTGATACGATGGCAGGCAGGCAGCTCATCATCTTCGAGGAAAAGACGATGATATTGTCTTTTTGTATTTTGAAAAATGAAGCACATCTAGAAATTCATCAGCTTAGATATCTAATGCGACAATTGGCAGAATATATTAGATCACTTTACCTTATAGTGCCACGAAACAATTCATGGAGGAAAGCAATTCCAAACTAAAACAAGGACAAAAACCAGTGACAACATAAGAAAGAACAAAGCCATTCAAAGGACACTAATCAAAATCCAAAATACGACTATTATTATTCAGGGGTGGTGTCATTAGATAGATGGACACTCGTCCACCTAAAATCAGAAAAAGTATGAAGTGATAAAACTTAGTGCTCACAGGCATGAACTTAGTAGCTGTGTATATGTGCATCATTAAAATTAAAAAGCCGCCTGCCTTCTTATCTCCTTTGGAAATTGAAAGCCCTGATCGCAAATGCGAAGATAAACGCAAACAACACTGTGAATGCAGAAATCACCACCGCCACGACACTGACAAAACCATGCTTGAAACCAAAGTAAACGTGGATCACATCCTTTACGGACAGGCCATAGTCTTCCATTACGTGCTCTACATCTCCATACTGCGACCCAACCAGTCCGTAGAGAGTCCAGGCCACTGGACACACCCAGTAGTACCACCTCCACCACACTGGGATCCTCTGCTCACACCAAAACATGGATTTTATTTTTATTCATTTCAATAAAAGAAAAAAAAAGAGAGAGTGCATCAAATCCTGTACTTACTGTTCTTGGGACTATAAATCCTGAAAATATGTTCCACATGCCGTAAAATGCAGTAGAGATGATGGAAGCCATTTGTTGGTTCGGTGTGATGGACACCGTCATCATACCGTAGAAGGTAAAGTAGAGCAATGTGCAGTACATGAAGAAGAGGTACCAAAAGAATTTGGCTGCAGTCCACTCAAAACCAATCATCGCGTACACTATCACACCATAAACTGCAGCTTGGCAGAAGATGTAAGGTACTTCGATCAGAACCTGACACACACACACACACAGCTTCGTTACATAAGTTTTCAAAAGAAATTTCGGTCACATATGGAAATATTCAGAGCTTGTTTATTCACTACCTGAGCCAAGGCGTATGGTAAGGCTGAGTACATCCCGGCAGCTCTTTCTCTATAGAAGACTGTTCGCTCAATGGCCACTACAGGTTGCACAGACGCAGCATTTAAGATTCCCAGGAAAACAACGGCCGTGTACATTGATCCCATGGCATTGAACAGATCCTGCACCTTATCACTGGGTTCCGCATAACACACAATTAGCATATCGAAAATATTATACAGGAAGAGGGAAGGAATTGGGACTTGGGATGGATAAGAATATGCATGCTGCTACATGACTCTTTCTTTTATTTTTTGGGTTCAATTTAGCAGATGATTCATAACAACTTATGAAAAGTAACTTACTACTTGGTGCCGAGGTCCCAGAATATCGTCCCAAACATCATGGCGATGCAAGCGGTGAAAAAAAAGCGAACAGCAGTGTATGGTGGGTTGCGCCAGTAAGACCAGCGCTGCTTGTAGAAGCAAGCTACGCATTGTATGAAGAAGGACTGTGAATACTTGGACTTGAAATGCAGCTCTTTTGAGTTGGGAGCTGGTGTGCTCAGTTCTTGTATCAGCGCTTTATTTCTCCTGCGACGAGCCAGCGAAAAAAATATATTCCATCAGTTTTTATTTTGATACTGGTCTCAGGAGCCGACATCTATGATCTATGTATCTCAGATCTCTCTGGACATACTTGTACAGATCCGAATTTTTGTATATGTCAGCAAAGTCCACACCCGTCACTATTTCTTGCGCAGAAGATGTAACTTCCAGCATCCACGTCGCAGGATTGTATCCATCTTTGATTTTACTGATCCCCGGAAGTTCCTGTAAGGAAATTCCATAGAAGAGTCCAAAGTCATCATAACGGAATATTCGTGAGTTTGAAGTTTGTGATATTTGCAGTGAAATCTCTACCTCGAAGTATTTGATCAAATGGCATGAATTGCGGCCCAGCGGACCAACATAAATCTCTTCTCCTCCACGCTTCAACAAGAAAAGCTGCATAGCCACATTATGACAGTGTCTTACTTTACTTGAGGGGGTGTTTTTTTTATGAAAAAACAAATTTCTGTTCGGCAGAATAAGGCAGTGTCTCACCTCATCAAAAGCTTCGAATATATCAATGCTGGGCTGGTGGATGGTGCACACTACAGTCCTCCCAGTGTCCACCGTGTTCCTCACAGTCCTCATCACAACTGCCGCTGCTCTTGCATCGAGTCCTGAAGTTGGTTCATCCATGAAAATAATAGATGGGTTTGCTACCAGCTCGACCACAATGGTCAGCCTTTTGCGCTGCTCAGTTGACAGTCCATTTATCCCTGGCAGCCCCACCAGCGCATTTCTTAACGAGTCTAGTTCCACAAGTTGCATCACTTCCTCAATGAACATCTGCATCGACTAGAAATATTCAGGCCTCCACCTCAACAGAAAGAAAAAAAAGGAACTGAATTTAAGGAAAGGTAAAATAATTGTTACTGACCTTTCGTGTGGCGGTATCGACATCTGGGGACAAGCGAAGCCAGGCCGAGTAAAGCACAGACTCATAGACAGTAACATGAGGCGAGTGAATGTCATTTTGCTCACAGTATCCTGACACCCGAGCAAAAGTATCCTGCTTCTTTGGGTAGCCAGAGATCGTGATGCCACCCTCAATGTATCCACCAGTTTTCCTGCCAGCCAAGACATCCAGTAATGTTGTTTTGCCAGCGCCACTAACTCCCATCAGCGCTGTCAGAACACCTGGCCTAAATGCGCCACTGACACCCTTTAAGAGTGCCAATCTGTCTTCCGTCACTCCTTGGCTTCTCATTTCCTGCCAGATAATTTTTGAATATTGTTACATTACGATCACAACAGATAAAGTGCCACCAGATTTCATTTCTCATCTTTAGCTGCGAGTTTTGCATATTTACCAAAGGCATGTCGACAGAGTATACAATGTTGTCGAAAGTCACGTAGTGCTGCTCAAATGGCAGAACCATTCCTTTATTTTGTCTTCGGTTAAAGCCCGTAAAAATTTCGTCTGATCTTGAAGGTGTGATCTTCCCAAAGGAGATTCCTTCTCGTAGCTCAAACTGAAAGCTCTTCTCTGAAGAATTATCGTCAGTTTCGGTTTCTTCAGATTTGACACCCTGCGCCCTCCGAAATGCTGCAAAAATATCTCTGTCAGCAACAAATAGTAATCATAGACATAAATAAAGACATGAGAAAGTTGACAGATTATTACGGTTAAGGTAAGTCAGTGCGAGGGAGAAAACTGCGTTGAACAGAAATGTGAATCCAATCAAGGCTCCAACGCCAATCCAGTACCAATATGCTTTAGGAAAAAATCCTCGAGACTTGAGAACTGTAACTCCAAGTGACTCATTTTGAAACAAAGCAACCTAAAATGAAAAACAGTTTATCCATTAGCTTTTGTTTATCTCCCCTAGAAGAGGGGATAAAGTGTTGCAAACTTACTTTGCTCCAACTGTGGCCGAGGAACTCATTGACTGCAATGGCATTCTGCGCATACATCATCGGAGAGCTCCAGTAGCCCCATATCCACCAGGGCTTTACATTGTCTTAAGAAAAAATTAAAAAAACCAAAAACAGGTGTAAGTACAACAATGCAAGGACTTGATAGAAAGGTGGAGTTCAGTGTTTTTGCACCTCTTGAGAGCACAAAGCCACCGAGCGCAAACAGCATAAGTAGCGTGAATGCCCCGAATGTGTTTGAGACAATCGTATTCCTGCCCACAGCTGCAATGACTCGAAACAATGCGGAAGACATTTGGTTGACAAAAATTAGCAGAAGGTACTGCTTCAACATCCTGCATAGTGATGGTAGATTTCAGTCTCCATGGAGAAAGTCGTATAGAAAAGAGTTTTTAGCGCATACCTTCCTGCATTGGGATCGAGGCCAATGGCATAGTATGTGATGAAGACCCAGGCAGCAACTTCGACAAATGTGATGGGGATTTTAAGGATCCAACCAGGGAGTGCATAGGCCCAAGCTGGGTAAAACTGAAGATCTCGTTGCTTGAAGAAGACTGGAAGCTTATGGATAGTCATTGTCATCTCTGACATTCCATTGAACATGATCATAATGACAGTGAAGAACAAAGCTCCAGTGAAAACTAATCCATCAATGATCGAGTCTCGGGGCATTTCAGTCCGAAAGAACATTGTCATTGTTACGACTGCCATAGTTATAAGCTGTCAAGGGAATCCAGAAGAGAGTTTATTTGGAGCAATATATATATATATATATATATATATATAACATGCTGTAAAAAGCTGCTTAAATCTACACGAGAAGGCGAAGGCCTACCTGGCAAAGCTTGAAGATGTAAAAAAAGGAGTTTCTATGCATAAGCAAGTACTCTCTTGCAGCGCAAGCTTTTAAGAGTTCCTTCTTGCTGACGCCATATATATCTGTTGACAAAGCACCCGGGTGGCTCTTTTTCTTGTCATATGGTACTGCAAGCTCATCGCCAAGTTCCCTTCCGACATGAAAGGACTGAAATGCCTCGGCAAACTCCCTCACTGTAACAAATCTGTAATTCTCATCTTTGAGCGACCAATACTGCTGTTGATCTTTCTTCGAGGTTACCTGTCACAATTTATGTATCAGCTTAATGGGAGGTTTTTCTACAGTTTCGAAATTCATGGTAAGATATGTAAGAGTGAATTCTCACTTCTTGCAGGAAGTCTGCAACACCTTTTCTCTCAGGACATTTGAACCCCATGGACTCGAAAAAATCGAGTACGAGTTCACGTGGGCCTTGATACACAATGTGACCATCAGAGAGCAATATAACATCATCAAAAAGATTGTAAGTCTCAGGTGCTGGCTGCAAGAGAGAAATGAGAGCTGTCCCATTCAGGATGTGAACATATTGCCTCAGCGAGTTCACAATCTGATATGTCGTAGAGCTGTCCAGCCCCGTGGATATCTCATCCATAAACAACGCCCTAGCCGGCCCAACCAGCATCTCACCTGCATACACAAAACAAAACATCGTTGATTGGTCCTCTACATTCTACATGATAACTGAAAGCTCAAAACTTTCCAAATGTTATTTCAACCTGTTGTGACACGTTTTCTTTGTCCTCCGGAGATGCCCCTCAGCATTTCATCCCCCACCAGCGTATCTGCACATATTTCTAGTCCCAGAATCTGCAAGTGAGCACCCAAAGAGAAAGAAAATCATGCTCAAATTCTCTACATCAATAAGTTCTTCTGTCTGTTATTTCCCCCCTGAAAGTTGTACCATCAGAATTCACTGAAGTACCTTGAGAATATAATCTGTCACCACACTGGCCTCCTGGCCGACTGTTGCAGCGGCCTTTTAAGCAAATAAATAGTTCCATCAGAATCCATAGCAATTAAAAAATTAACAAGTCCAAACCACCAGTTGCATGATGGATGCGTGGTGCAGTCATGGAATTTTTTTTGCACTTTTTGTCATCAGTATTTCTCACCTTCATGTAGATATCAACATCAGGATCCGGTTTTATATTGGCTTCTTTTTCTCTTCTCGACAGTTCTGCCAGCATTGCTACATAGTATTTGCAATCACACCACCTAACGTTAAACACCTTGCATCTCATATCATTTAATGAAAGTTTATAATGGCAATATGACTAACCATATCGGGACCCAACTCCTTGACACCTTGCAGAAAATGATAAGGTCTCCCTGACCGTCAGCTCCCCGATATGGACATCATATTGACTGATATATGCTGCTGTCCGCTCCGGTACAAACTCATTCATGCGGTGCCCATTGTATGTAACTTCCCCGGAGGCCTGATCCCGAATAAAGTTGGAAACATTTTTGGAGACATGAGATCCCCCAGTAATGATTCTTTGGTATGACAGTTCTTTTATCATGGTAAAATAGGGAGTATATATACCTTCAAAGACTTATCTAGCTTGCCAGCCAGTGCAAGCAAGAGCGTGGTTTTGCCGGAGCTTGGTGGGCCTAGGAGCAAGGTCATTCTGTAAAAAATGATGAGGACATGATTGAAACTGAGAGTAACGGCCACCGGAAATAGAGGGCGAGAACTGAGATGACTATGTTGGTGATGGAGGTGACTTGCCTGTTGGGCTTAACAATGCCACTAACATCATTGAGGATGTTCAAGTGTTTCTTGCGGCTTGGAAGTAGATGGAGAGTGTTCATCAAACCCTGAGCGATAAAGGGTGTGATGAGCATATATAGTTGGTGTTGGTGATTATATATGTGATTGATTTCTACCTCAAAAGTATCTGCAACAAAATTGGTGAATGAAGGCAAGGCCCTGCTGCCAACATATGTCTCTGCCTCCACCTTCAGGCGATCAAACCTCACTTCAATCGTTGGATTCTCAATCCCAACTCTGAAACAGGAAAAAAAGGGTTCATATCAATCATTGAAACTGCATGAACAGAGAGTAAAAAAAACAAGTCTTCGAAATCAGCAGAGACCGGTCAAGGCGAGCTTTGAGCTTCAGCAAGAACTTCTCATTATCCTCCTCAGCAACCTTGATCAACCTCTCAATCAAATTCTTCCTTTCTTGAAACCCAAGATCATCAATGTCAATCTCACAAGCCTCACCATGCGAACCAGTCCACAACCCTTTCTTCAGTCTGTTAAATGTAGGAAGCTTCTCAAGGGCAGCCCATTTAAGAGCTTCCTCATCATTTTCCTCTCTGGCAGAGTCTCTTGTAAACACCTCCATGCCGCTGCTCTTCCATATTCTTGAACTCTGAGCTCTCAGGCTGCTCCCCAATTCGTATCTATCACTCAACTCCATCAAAACCCAGACTCCAGACGCAATTCAAAACTCTGAACTGCGGTTTATCAGAAAATTCCAAAATCAGACATGGAAATCCATGCAAGCAGTAAAGGTGAGATCTTTTCTAAAAAAGAAACACAAGGCCTAATAGCTTGTTTGTGCCTTTTGACATGAAGAAGAATCGATCTCTTCGAGATTATGTCGACAGACAAAAAAAGCTTAGGCTTGAGGTGCTTTCTAGCTAGAGATGGGTTGCTATTTAAACCATTCAATATGAGTTAACATTTTTCAAATCTTGAACACAAGGCCTCATGGCTTGTTTCCTCTGCTTGACATTTTGTCGACCGGTCTTAACATATAAGGGCATTGTTGTAGTATTCATAACACAATAATTAACCCATATCTCATTTAACTGATATAGTAGCTCATCTATTAAAATAACAGAATAAATATGAACAAAAATAAAGAAATCTCATCTACATCATTCAATGAATGTCGAAAGAGCGTTGTATAAGATGGTCAAACACTTGATTTTAAAAATCAAGTGTCTTAGATTCAAATATTCTCCACCAAGTGATAAAACTTACATCCACATACCCATTTGTGCGTCCTAAATTTTTACCCACAGACCATTGCCGAATTGGTCGGGTGAGGATAGCCCCCAAGAATAGTCGAAGAAGAGTGAGATTGGTAAGAATTCATAATTAATAGTGCATGGTGTTACCCACTAAAACTGTGTTTGGTTGAGGAAAAATTTGAGGGAAAGAAAAATGTCAAGAAAAATTAGAAGGAATTTTTTGTGAGAGATTTATTTTCCCTCAAATTTGTCTTTCTCTTTTAACTTTCCTCAAACCAAACACAGCCTAAGTGTGGATGGGAGTTAGGAGTTATGGACGCAGCCCCTCTAGTCGACAGTACTGCACGCTGATGAGCCACTTTAAAAGATGGCAGGCCACTCCTCTCCCTTATAGTACGATCGGTTCACATCTTCTCGTCCGTATTTATATCTGTTTGCAGAGTGATTTTTGGATGAACTGTGTCATCAGGTGACGATGGACACCACCAATAGAAACTCTAAAGGTGTCGTATTGAAAAATTAAAAAAAAATTCAAATCAATAATAAATCTTCATGTATTACTTTGATTTTTCAACGCGCCACGTTTCTATTAATAGTGTCCAATGCCACGTCCATCCAAGAATTTCTCGTGATTACAACACAACATCCATATGCCTGGAATCTGATTATATTCATATTTCAGACCATGAATTCAATGCACCATCATGGACGGGGAGTGTAGGGCGGCATTGGTGGCTACGGATCAATCGTGCATGTGTGTATTATAATATTAAATGTTAGAATGCGACTCACCACCCGTCTCGTCCATGTCAATGAAAAAAACGAGTATACAAAAATTTGAGTGTCTTCATAACTCTCATTTATTCAGTATGTTATGTAACCAACTCTTATTTATGACCGGGGCCATCTCTTATTTTTCGAAAGATATATAAATAAATTCATTGAAGTTGCATAAAAAAGAAGTAATTTAAATTTACACGTCAAACAGCCCCTGAATCTCCATCCTAGTTACTTCTTTCTTAACTACAATACTTTTGAAACCTGTCCTAATGTCTCTAATCACTTACCACAGTGGCTGTATTATGATATTTCTTTCTTGATTTTCCATCCTATTCATAGAGGCCGAGTATTGCAATACTCCAACTCTGGCTCGATTAATATTTGCATTGGCTGGAACTCGGCGAGCTTTTATTATTAAGGCTCGAGCTCGGCTCACAAATTATTCGAACTCAAGTTATATTTCGAACTACTCAAACTCAACTCGGAAAATACTCTAGCTTGGCTTGAAAACTACTTGAACTCGAAATATAATTAAACTATTTGAAATCAGCTCGAAAACTACTCGAATTCGATCGAAAACTACTTGAATTTGGCTCTAGAAACTAATCAAGCTAAAAAATCATAAAAGACAAATAAGAGTTGGGTGCATCTCTATAAAAAAACACTCTCTCTAAGTTTTTCTTTTCAATAGAAAAAAGATGTAAATCTAAAACACCAACTGTGATCTCAATCTGGAAATCTCCAACAAAATATAAAATATAACTCTTTTAATGCCCTTCATTCCTTCAAGCTGCAACAATTGAAACAAAACCATATGAAAACATAAGAATACATAAGACATCTGGTGTAGAATTGAAAAATTCTTGAAGAAAAACATGGGGATTCTGCAGCAAGAAAAAGAAAGACATTCAAATTGAATACATAAGACATCGCTCTAAAGAAAGACAGGAGAACCCTGCCTCATGACTAGGGGCTCAGTAAGAAAAAGAAAGCTTCATAGTCGAACTGGGTTCTTTCCCATCTTGTGAGAGGAGGCGCCAAGTTCACTCAGCAAGGAGAGAAACCATTGGCATTCCGCAGCAGCACTGGCTATAGCTTTATACTCTAACTCAGTCGAAGAGAGGGAAAACTGCCTTGTCATTCTGAAATATCAAGAAATTAAATTTTGATCTAGATATATAATAAATGCAATAGTAAAGCAATGATCATGAGGCTAACCAACCCAATCACTGTTAGAAAATACTTAAAATTGTGCATTAAGTGACCATGTAAGTAGTATCCCATGCATGAGAGACAGTAAACATTAGGTAATTGAGGTGCATTTTACAGCACTCCAATGAGTAGTGGTTGGTGAATTGATGTACTGACACACTATATTGAATGAGAGTGCAATATCTGGCCAAGTATAAGATATTGTAAAGATCCAATAACTTATTTATCGAGTGTAGCATCCAAAAATATTTCTCCCGTCTTGGTAAGGATTGTACCAGTAGCCGTAGGTGTATGGAGAGGTTCATATTTGGTCATTGTAGCTCATCTCAAAATATCATTAATGTGCCGGTGTTGTCAGAAATGCAAACTAGAAGAGTTCAAGCGAGCTTCAATGCCCAAAAAATATAATATCCTAAAACTTTTAATAGAAAAGTCTGAACCAAGATGTCAAATCAACTAGGTCATTGCTTTAGAGGAACTTCCGCTAACAAAAATAATATTAACATAAACAAGCACAAACATCTGACTACATGGATGGATTTAAATGAATAAAGACATAACTAAGTGAGATGCAACATATCCGAGCATAAGTAAAAAAACTGGAAAGGCGATGAAACAGTGCCATAGGAGCTTGATGAAGATCATATATAGAATGATAAAGTTTACAAACATGGGTTGGTCGATCAGAGTCAATAATGCGGAGTGGTTGTTTTATATAAACATCCTCATTCAAAAATTCATGAAGAAAGACATTATTCACATCTAATTGATGCATTATCCAACCATGAGATAAAATAAGAGAAAGTACAATTAATATTATTATTGGTCTCACCAGTGGACTAAAAGTCTCACCAATATTTATTCTTTGTTGTTGATTAAATCCATGGGTAACTAAGCAGACCTTATATCTTGCTAAAGTATCATCAACATTCATTTTAAATGTGTATACCCATTTATAGCCAAGTATATTCATCCTCCGATATACAACCACTAAAGATCAATTTTTGTCAGCTATCAAAGCACTTATCTCAATTTTCATAGCGCTACACCACTCTAAAAATTTATTATTTTGATGGTGTTGGCTTTTGAGCGAGATGAGAAGGCCAAGAAGATGAAATTGGAAGAGGTGGAATTTAAATGAAGGGGTTGATGCTCAATTCGAGAAGTATGTGATTAAGGATTGTAATTGTGAGGAGATGGTGATGATGGAGATAGCACCTTTGATACATGATCATCAGGATTCATTAAACGGATAACATGGTGGATTAGGGTGTCTCTCTTCCTTCATCATAAGGTACAAGATGATATGAAAGGTGTTGTAATTGTTGAGATGGAGAAATAGAGACTCTCATCGGGATGGAAGAGTGAAAGATGGAGGCCCACAAGAGTTATTTTCACAACTAGAAAGCAACATCATTTCACTCATTTCATATGGGAAAAGTGTTTCATTTAAACGAACATGATGAACAATAATCATCTGATTGCCACTGAAATTATAACAAATATAACCAAACAGTTGAGAACTTTAGCCAAAAAGGCATAAGGAATTGAACAAAAATCCATTTTTGATGGCTATAAGGATGAATAAAAGGATACCATAAACAACCAAATATTTTAAGAATATCAAATCTAGGAGGTTGATTATCGCAATATTCTGAAAGATATCTTAATTTAGACTTCCGATGAAGGCATACGATTAATCAAATGAGCTAAAGCTTCAAAGGCGAAGCTCCAATTTCATTGAAGAATATAACTATGGGCTGAGACATACTAGTTTCCACAATATGTCTATGATGACGCTCAACACGATCTTATTTTTCATTGATGTGTGGACAAGGAACCTAATGATGTATGCCATGAGACCGAAAGAAGCAACAAAGACCACAAAACTCACCAACCCAATCAATTTGAATGTTTTTAATTTTTGTCATATTGATATTCAACAAAGGTTTGAAGTTGTGAAAAATGTTGTAAGCATCATATTTCTAAAAGGAAAAAATCTCAAACGGGGCCATGAACTACCACTGTTTATCCAGTTGCGGTCCGAACTACCATGATTTCCAAAAAGGGTGTAATAAAAAAAATTGGACTAACTTTAGATGATGCTTAAGATCGGTTTGTTTGAACACTTAAATATAATTAAATTTGTTGAGAATTATGGATGATTGAGTATATGAAAAGACGTCATTTTTTTATGTGCACAAAATGATATTATTTATTTTGATAACCAAATGAAGTAATTTTCGCATACAAATCTAAATCTTATTATTATATTAGTTTAGGAATGTAATGGTATTTTATTTTAGAAAATCAGTCCATCGCACCCTTTTTAGAAATTGAGGTAGTTCGGACCGCAATTAGTAAGTGGTGAGAGTTCAAGGTCCCTTTGAGATTTTATCCTATTCTAAAATTTAGGATGGTACCATAGAAAATGATTCAAAGCATCAACAAATATAACAAAATATTTATAACTTTTGGTATAAAAAATCAGAGCTAGACCTTAAAAATTACTAAAACTTATTTCTACCAGTGCTGAGGCATGTGAATTTCAAGAGGATAAAGAAATATGTGATGACTTCTCTAACTGACATCTAAAGTAAGGATTTTAAAAATCAAATTTAAAACATGGTAATTGATGTGATCGAATAATGAGTTATTATCACAAGACATGGGGATGACCTGAACGATGATGTCATATCACTAAAGAAACTTTCTCCATCGAGTTAGGCGACACAAATAGAAAAGAAGATGAAACAGGACTAATGTTGTGCGTGTCATCCCTACTCGATCCTTGAAGAATAAGAGATTTGGTTACCCAATCCTTCACAACAAAATAAGAGTGGTGAAATTCTAAAAATATTATTATCATTGATCAACTTATAAACATATTATAAACAATTGCGGAGAGATGGAATATGTAAGGTATTAGACTATTGTTAGACTTTGAAATAAGTAGAAGTAGAAGTAATACAAATGTGAAAAATATATAAACATTTATCATTTGTAGCATCAACCTGTTATGGACTGATTTATGCTTTACTTGGTAAAAAACTATTAATATTTGGGTCCATGTTATGCGTAGCCACTGTGTCCGTGAACCAATTGTAAGGAGAAGAACCAACATGAGGTGAATTATGATATATCATATTTTTTGTGTCATTATGCAAGTGACAAGTTGGTGCTAAATGACCAAATTATCTACATATCTGATATGATTGTGGAGTTTAGAAATAAGACCACTGAATTGACGACATCCAAAATAATGGAGTGCCACTGTTGTTATGGCGTTGCCTACATCCATGGCCTCGGCCGGCGGCTACCCTTATAATGATTTTGAGAGCATTGAGGTGCTAGAGTAGAACCAGTTGATGATGACAGAGGACTAGCTCGCTACACCGAGTTTGCTTTTAGAGAAACTTCAGAGGCATTAATTGCCATAGAATTAAATTAAATAGTGTTGAGTAACTCGTGGTGGTTAGAAAAATGACCAACCAACTCTGAAATAAAATTTGTTGCGCTCTATCATTAAGATTGGAGACGGTGTCTTTAAATTATGGACGAAGATGACAATTTATGTGAGAGTTAAATTGTGTTGGAGTGAGTGGCTTCTCCATGACAGCAAACTCGTAGAATATTGATTTCACTTTTTTAAAGGTATGCTACAACTAGAGTATCTCCTTTTTAGAGTTTTTGTAATTGGAGATTGAGGGTAAGAATTGTCACATGACCTTAAAGTGGATAAGGCTTGCTCAAGGGTCAACCACACCTCTTTAACGGTGGGAAGTTGACAACAACGGGGAGAAGATTTTCACAAAGTGAAGATCTAAACATGTTAATGAGTAGGTTATCATGTTGTTTCGAGACACTATATTGCAGATTCATCACAATTATTTTATTTTGTCACTTAAGATAATGGATTCGAGGCGCACAATGTTGGCATCAATAAACCCAAAAAGGTGTTTACCTTTGAGAAAAAATAATAGGAAACTTCCACATCAAATAATTTGTAAGAGTGAGTTTAAGGGATAGGGAATGATAGACATGAATTAAGATATGGTGGAAGCAGAAGCCGTGGAGAAAGAAAGAAAATTAAACCTTTCTGACATCAAATTAGAAGAAAGTATAATGATTTTGTATATTAATTCACAAAGTATTACAGCTAGTCTCTTATGTGCACAATCCTCATATTTCTTTTATATTCTAATTTTCTCTTAAAATTTTAGAGAAAAATCCTTTCATTTTTCAAGCACATTAGTAGAAGAAAAACATTTATATTCCTTTGAAAATAATAAGAAGTCATGAATTAGATTTAATTAGGAGTGTAAGAAAAAACCTTCAAACCGATAAATTTAATTGAATTGAACCGAACCGAGTAGGTCGGTTCGATTTTATTATTTAATCAATCGGTTTCGATTTGTAATTATTAAAAACCGATCGGTTCGGTTCAGTTAAAATTTTTTAAATTTAAACTGAACCGAACCGATTCACAAAAACCTTAATCTCCTTCTTTATCTTCCCTGCGTGCGCCGCTTTCCCCAATCTACCTCCTCGGCTCCTTTAATCCCTTTTCCCAATTCCGCCTCATCTCTGTCATGCCTCAACTCGCTAGTCACGTTGCTCGAGGCTCGAGCCATCACTCATCAGTCACGCCGTTGCAAGTTGTATCTGTTATTCTTGCTTCGTTGGCTGCAACCACACCTCATCTACAACCTACATAGCCTAGCAAAGGTACCCTTTCTTCAATTTTCAGTCACGCGGCATGCAATTATCACTCACGCTGCTTCATTTCTCATTTCAATTTTTTCGTTGTTCGCCCTCTTTGTCCCTCAACCACTTCTTTTTAAACGCCAAATCGTAAACATATTTTCCATCACAAGTTTCAATTTCCAATTCCAGAGAGTTGCAAACCGCGGTTAAGGATCCCCTTCCAGTTCCAGTGCTCATACATGTGAGGTCACATACCCTTCTTTGTGATGTTCTTTTTGCGAAATGATACATTTCACTGCTTTCTCTTCTTTCTGTTGGGGCGAATACCCATTTATTTTGGAATTTTGTATTTCGTTATTTAAACTAGCACTTTTCTGTAGAGAATCAAATGTTAATAAAAACACATGTCTGCAACTTTGTAAATGGAATCATCAAGGCCTCTGTGGAAGTTGCTGCTTTTATAACATCATTGATAATGTTATTGTAGTTGGGCTTTGTGAGGAGGAAGAATAGGCTTGCACTTGTCAAATGTTCCGTTGATAAAACTACATTCAACTAGTCTTTGTATTGGAAGCCTCGATTGATAAAAACAAAAAAAAAAACCTTTATGTATTGACTACAAGGTTGTACAAACTCGAATTAGGGGTCTCGTATTGTTTGTACCTTGAACATTGTATTCTTATGTGCATGCTGATGTTTATTATGATGGCTTCTGATTTGCAACTCGTCAAAGACTTTAGTAAAAGCAAAACTAAAACTGGTTGAATTTGAATAAGTAACTTATCATATTTCAATTTTGCATCATTCTTGGCTCCACCGTGCTTAATAAGAGCTAGAAATGTGCTTGTTGTCTCTGTTTCTTTGATCATCTCTTCTTATTATAACTTATATGGCTGGTTTTTCTATAGGCCTATAAGCTATTTTGTGATATTTTACTTATGACAATCTTTTTTTTTTCAGGTACTTAATAGCTCCAGAATATTTCATTCTGAAGAGACTAGAGAGGAAAGCAGATACAAAAATGAAACAAGATATAAAGTTCCCGATCTGGTGTCTTTGTATCTGATATTCTGATCTGATGTCTTTGTATTTACATTACATAAGTTGTTTTGAGACATACATTGTAATATTTAGAACGTACTATTTTTGTTCTTTATTAGAAAATGAAAATGACCGAATCGAACCGAAATCAAACCGAATTGTTCGATTTAATTCAGTTCAACTTGCGGAAAAGATTGGTTCAGTTAGGTTTTACAAAATTGAAACCAATGAATATCGGTTCGGTTTGAATTTTTGAGCAAAATCGAATCGAACCGAACTGTTACACTCCTAGATTTAATAACACCAAAGACAGCTAGAGTCCTCACTATAATATAGTAGACATGAGTAACTGCTATAACACTGTTTTTGCAAATTTATCATTTATTATAGGTCTCATGTATCATTTGATGGGGACACTCAATATTTGAAATTTTATTGGGGTAGTGAAGCTAACATTTTCACCAAACATGTTGCCACATTTTTAAGATTTTGTTCCTGAGTTTTGAGAGAGTAAAAAGGGAATGATTTGGAAGGAAAAGAAAAGAAAGAAAAAGAAATGATTTAAGGATGGAGAGAAAAAATAGATATTCCTGAGTTTAGGGGAGATTTGGAAAGATAAGAGTAAAAAGAGAACAAAACTATTTAAATAACCTTACATATAAAATAAAAATGAAAAAACATAAAGGGTAAAAGAGCCTTTCCTCCCAAATCCACCCAAATCGGGTGGCAAGAAAGGGAATGTTTCACCCCTCCAAATCCCTCTCAATTCCTCCCAAATCCCACCTTAAAAATAACGCGGAAACAACTCTTTACTCCTCTCCTTCCCTTTAGCACCATTTTGACACTCTGGGAACCCTACTTAAGAGAGGGACTTTCTCCATCTGGGCGGAGTCCTTCCTCGAATCAGATTTGTTCTCACGTCCACCATCGGTGTTTCTCGTCCCAACACTACCTCTCCTTTTCTGTGACCTCCATCCCCAGCCTTCTCACTCATGGTTTTCATGGAGGGAATTAAACTGAACTTTTTCCACTTAAAGATGCCCTTCTTTTTTTCATTCATTATTTTCTCGACTTGCTCTTGTAGCAAGTTACATTGGGTTTGAAGTTTAGCAACTTCTTCTTTCAACCTCTTCATCTCAACTTGTTGAGGGCTCATTGCCACTCTCTTGGAATGACACCTCGCGGCCGGTTCTACGGCCACCGGCATTGGGCTGCGTGTCCCGCTGAACGACCCGCTCCACTCAAGTTGACGGCTCATTTTGGTTTGTTCAGAGAACAGCACTTGTATCACAGACCGGACAGGCAGACGCTCATTTTGGGCAGCATGAAAGGAGGCCTCTTGCGACAGCTTTTGGCTGTCAATAATATTACATAGGGTCCTCCTTTCCTGCTTTGCCACCCCTGGATGTGCCTGCAAACAATCAACTTGTCGGTCACAACTATACCCTTCAAACTGGAATATAGTTGAAGTTTTATCATCCCAATATTGTCCAACACGCATTTATATTTTCTGTTTTCACTTTTGGTTCGATCTTGAAGCACATCTAGATAACGGTATGGCACTGACACTCACAGGGTTTGAGTATTTATGCATACCATACAAATGGATTGTGATTATACGACTGCCTGAAAAACCAGCACATACGACAAGCTGCGGGTAGAGTAGAGGCTGTGCATTTAATATTTTCGTTTTATCTTCACATGGAGGTAAAGAGACCTCTCAGGCTTAGATGGTCCTCTGATGATGAAAAAAAGAATTTGGTGGTGGTGATGGTGACAGGACTGGGGAACTCTTACAATTTTCAATTCAGGTTGCCTTAACATTTCTTACTTGTTACTTACTGAATTCTAAACCACCTATACATAGCATATGATGATACTGAGCAAAACATGTCTGAAATATGTACCAGGAAATACTGTGGTGTAAGATTGACAGGAACATATATGGTTGCTCAATTAAACCACCCAAAAGGACATACAGTACAGGTGTTACCTTAAGATAAGTGTCGATGGCTCTGTATAGGCCATCATGTGAGGATCTGGCATGGTCTGGCAAAACGGAGGCCAGATTGATGAACTGGGTTAGAGTCAGCTTGGCATCCGTAGCTGCCTCCGCCAGATATGAATCGACCAACTTAGCCACCTTAGCCAGGGCTGAGCCACTCTTTGCAGACTCATCTAGTTCCACAAATATGCGAGCCAGCCTATGAACCAAGTCAACGTCCAGCAATGTCGCACAGGTGTGGCTGAATGAGGGTATCATCAACTCCTTGATTGTAGCTTGGTCCAACTCCAATGCCACTCTTTTCTCAATTTGGGTCCGGTAGGCCGGTTCAACCCCAACCATGTTTGCAGCCTTGAGAAGCTTGAGAAGAAAGTTGCAAGGGATGGTGGCCTGTTCTTGGGGCAGAAAATCAACGAGGGTTTGTATAAAGAATCTTTTCTTCATCCATGAAGATGTGGCACTGGTTTCAGAGGATTTGTTTTGGGAGTGGGAGAGGTCCGGAAGCCATTTGGATGCGTAATGAGCTATGATTGAGCCAATGAGTTCAGGTTGGACCCCTTTTGATCTGAAGCCGGTGAGAGCTTGCACAAAGTTGTCCATGTCGCGGATGCAGGCATCCTCAGGCCCTGGTTCCATTACAGCGGCCTGCAGTGACGGAGGGTCGGGCATGGCTTTTGGAGGCACAATGAGTGTATGTCGATAAGTGTGGCTATAAGGAGGGATTTCACGATGTGTGGTGCATCAGTGGAACACAAACAAAGAGGTACGTAGAGGCCAACGTATCAGAATACACGTACGTATAGAGAGAAGAATATGAGAGCAAACAAAAATGTCATTCTTTGTGTCGTGAGAACACTGTTGGGGATGAGGTGGTGGAGCATGTGAGGACAGGGTGAGGGTACATAGTAGCTTCAGAATCGAATATAGCCAGTTTCATGTTCTCAAGATGGCAACCAACAAAAGGCAATCAAAGGCATACGCCCAAGCCCAAAAGGGACCTGCGCTACACGTCAAGAAGCTGCAGGGTAATGCCCGCCAGTGGTCCATCTTGGGCACGGTAAAAGAATTATCTGACTAAACGGATTGGGAGGCTGATTCACAGTCTCATGTTTTAGTTTATCATTAACAACAACGAAAGATAAAGACAGCGCTGATAATATTATCTTCCCGGCAAATGGTACCTGGTACCGTTTGTTTCATGGGTGTTTATGTTCGATTAATGAATCGAATGCTGGCCGTTGTCAAGCTTATAAGGAAAGAAGTGGTGGACATCCAACGAGAAGAGTATGCAAAGATCCGTCTGCAACTGGCTGCCCCACTGCGAAGATTTTGGTTGTCTGCTTTGGACAAGAAACCGAATAAAATGTAGAATGTTTCTTTCTATCACAGGCTCAACAGTATCAGCTAATATTCTCCAACTCAACTGTTTAATTGGGCACACATCCGAAAGTCTCACAGTGACAGTAAGGGGCCGAATTTTACTCATTTCCAACTCACTGGAAGAAAATGGAAATTTGAGAGCTGTGTCTGTCACCTACCTAAGAGCATCAACATTCAAGCTTTATTATAAGATTCGTGTAAAAGGGTGAAGCGTCCTGTTTCAATGTGATTTGGAAGTTTTTACAGAGAGCTTGACTGCATGAAGCGATTTGTAGAAGGAGAATATACGACATATTTTAGTTATGAAAATCATACATTGTATGACAAGACTTTAGACAGCACTTTTCAAAAATGTCGTATATGGTATAAAAAGACTATATACAACGCTTTTAATGTAAAAACATCATATTTAGTCTATTAGGATTTTATTTAATTGAATGGGATGGGCTTAATACCGCGTTTCAAACATAAAAAACACTGTATATAGTTATTCTTAAATATTAAATAGAATTACAACCATTACATATTATATAAATGTCAAGAAAATATGAATTAATAATTATTAACAATCAAGTATTTAACAAATTCAAGATATATTTAATAAATTTAAGAAATTTGTAATTAATATAATATGAAAAAAGTAGAAAAAAAAGTATAATATCATATGCGGGTCCACGCGCAAAGGTTTGAAATGTTTGTTTCAATGCGCAAGAAAAGTTTGTGAAAATGAGTTTTATAACAATGTTAAATTGATTGACACAAATCACATGTGACATGACACAAATCTACTTTTATGTTTGTTTTAATGTGGATGTCCTAAGCCTAAGACGTTGTGGAGAGAGCTAAAAGTCAAAAGACTTGCATGTCCTCTGTGAGAACCTTTTTTAAGAGTAAAAACGGTACACATCACAACTTGCAGTGATTTTCATTTTAGCTTAAATAGTTATTTTTCCAATCATCCCTTTCATTTAACTTCCAAATTTTCATGGTGTGTCGCAAGTTAGCCCTTTGATAAAATTTGAAGATTTTTTCTTGATCTTAATGATATTTTCAGAATTATCTATTACTATATTTTCAGCAGGTCTGATGGCGAAGTGTATGACTGTATGTGAAATTAAATTTCATTACGAGTCAAACAGTATGTTTATAACATAAATCGGATAAGTGATTCTCCTTAAAGAGCTAGTATGTAAAGAGAGACATTTGTTATGTTTAGATAAATGGAAATAGCTCTATTAGCTTTTTAAGAGGAGTGATGGTGAGTTCGGCTATCTCAAATTAAGTGCTCGGATGCGAACTTGAGTCTAACTCATGTGAGACATGAGAGAGAGCCTTCGAGTTATTTATTGAGTCTCGAAGGTCTTCATAACTTGTACACTTCATAGATATTGTGAAAATAAGGCATCGCTCCGACAACACGCAACAAATCGCGCTGTCGAGGCTAGATATATAATGATCCTTAATTTCTTGAAAATTGTCAAAACCGTTACCTCGGATAAAAGCATTTAGCAACATGTTGTAGGTATTATTTGGTGAAGATGTTCGCTTTAGCAACAATATCGAACTCTTTAATGCAGCATACTGCTCACTAAGACTTATCAGAAATTTCATTGTTCTTTAATCTTCTATCTCATCAATTAGATTTTAATGCAAGTCGCACGCTGATGAACATTTAAATGACTTTCTGCTCATCAAGTTAGATAACTCATCTCCTAGATTCTTTAGTATAGCAAAGTATGTGTTATAGTCATCTCTCCTTGGTGAGTATTGGCAATCTTTATCTCATATGAAATAGTGTTGATATATTCAATTCATCATATCTTGTGCATAATATAATTCACAACTCATGAACTTTAAATTCATACGCAACTGCTGCAACTACATTTGGTATCAAGGTATTTAAAATCCAAATCACTATAGTGTCATTATAACAAAGATAATCCAAATATTAATCTTAAATTTCAACAGGAATAGGAATTGTGCCAAAAATTTGGCAGAGTCTGTTTCTTAAGGATAATCCAATTGTCACTCTTCATTTCCATGGATAGAAATTTTCAGGTCCTAGCAGCACAATATTACAAATCTTTTTACTCGTGTGATCAGACCTTATATTGAAAGAATGTCGAGAAAACTATTGAGTGTAACCAACATTAGTAACTAGTTTTGGAGTGAAGTTTTGCACCTGTAGATGTCTTGTTTGAGTCTATGGATGAATCTTTAGCCATGATTATCAGTCAAAAACTTAAAACAGAGTTCTAACAAATGTGATAGCTATGTGATTTCAAGAGTTTCAATCAACAGATAGCGTGCAATCAACACAAAATCTTCTAAAACCAGTCACTCGACAAAGTAATCAAAAGTGACTAGCTTATCAAAGGAATGATGAGAATATGGTCGGATTTCAGTGAAGTTGTGGCTCCAGCAAGACTCTGATATCATTAAGAAACTTTCAGGAAGCTACAGATGTAATGAAACTCATCCTTTATTCATCTTCATAACGAATTTCAGAGCTAAAAGGAAAAATATGGTTCATGCAAAAGCATATAAAGAAGCAGAAAAAATTGGAGAACACCCCAACATTCAAACATGAAACTAAACCATCTCATAAAATATGAGAAGCTTTTCGATTCAGATGAGCAACGCTGCTCCGCTACATCTCCTACTCTAGTAGACTAGCTACGACGTTTGGCTCGGTACACCAAACCTGTAGACTCTCACAACCCTAGACATGATAGTTTACCAACAGGCTAACAAGTGGCACAGTACATGCTCATTAACATTGTGCACATTTAACTAGGCTTATCTTTTTTTGGCCGTCAAGAGTTTCAATCCATAACGATTAATAAGTGTACTTAACATCATACCACATTGGACTGAGCCTATTTTTTATCTATTTATACAAGAAAGAAAATTAGATGGACTTCATCAGCCGCATGAAAATGTGGACAACAACTTGTCAAACCGTAACGTGATAAACACCGATGAGTAATGTCCATACTAAACGTGAACCAAATTTAGCTTAGTTTCAATCTTTATTTACCTCATCCGATGTGAGAAGTATCATTCACAACTTAGATCAAAACTTCATCCCAGCTAAAAAATTAGGAACTGGACTGCATAATTAAAATTTAAGGACCAAAGACAACATAAGGAGCATTTGTAAATGGACTTTCATATGATATTTATATTAGTAATGTTCTTTGTTCTTGTCAAAAACTGTTATTATTCACTAAACTAAAAAAGTGATTGGCACCATGTAATATAGAAACAATAATTTAGCTGCAACTGCCTGTTTATTCGTAAGAATAAATTCATCTAACATAAGCTAAATATGCCTACTCACCATTTCTTATCCCGGATCCTGGTCCATGATTATCAAGCGGGCTGCCAAGTTCTATGATGTTATATGGTTGTGAGGAGTTGAGGAGGTCTCCGATAAACTACTTGAGGAGTCACTCAAGTCACTTTGTGTTACAATTGGGATCTCTATTGATGCTCTTTCCAACTCCTTTTAAAGCTCTTTTTCTCAGCGTAGAGTAATAAATTGTGTGTCTAATGATTTAGTGGCCTGAAGCCAGGTCGGCCAGCACAATGACCAGAAGCAATCCACCGAGGTATGGATTTGAGTTCGCAAGTGATCCAAATGTTAAGATCATGAACTGCTGGATCAAAGCAACTCCTGACTTTACCAATAGATTGTAGACGACATCAATAGCTTCCTTTCCTTTGACCTGACACAAATTGTAAAAGAAAAAAAATTACCACAGAAACATATATATCACATAACTAAGAGCAGGGAGCGCCAGACCACAGATGCAAAATACACACCTTTGTGTCCTCATCAAGAGGAATGTAGGCCATTTTTTTGCACGAATCAAATAAACTGTGCTTGGAACTTTTACTGAAATTATTTTGCAAAGCTCCCCACATAGACAGCAAGTAAAGGTGTTGCTCCGAGAGATGCAAAGCTAGGTGCAATTGGGCCTCCAAACAATATAAGAGAGAAGAAAGTTGCTCCTGTAAAGAGTAACACTGTTGGGGTGATTTTGGCAGCCACTACCCATCCATATTTTTTAAATATCCATTTACTCATAAGCATCATTGTGAAAGTAGCAATCCCAGTGAAAAAACGCTATGAAGGACAGGATCACAGTGTAAAAAAATGCTTGCTTTGAGAGCACATTGGATAACTTGGTGCAAAGCAACATGAACCCATTCGCCATCGGCAAATTGACCCAGGTCTTCAAAAATGGTATACTATCTGCACTACTCCCCGACGTCGTCACCACCAACACGTCTTTCGTAAATCTCAGAATCATATAATTGAAAAAAAATAAAAGAACATCAAGTCAAGCAGGACGATTTTGTTCAGCGTCACAATCTCCACGCCTGTAAACTTGAGACTATCGATTGCACCCCCAACAAGACCTTCGAGCACGGGCGCAGCCGCAGCGGCCGCCTCCGCCTTGTAGATGTGTAAAGGTCTGTCATTTCTGGATAGCCCAAATGGCAAGTCGAAAAAGATGAACTAGCTAGGGTCTCCTCAAACTAGGAGGTAAAAAAACATGGATGGTGTTCTGGGCTTTAGGCGGTTTTTGAGGATTAGGGATTGAACTGAGGGGTAGGCACCAGTAGGTTTAGGGTTTGTGGGTAGAGAGAGGAAGGTATCTGGTTTGGCAAGCTGAATCCATATCTACCCACTTCTTCCTCTAGTTACCTCTTTCGGAGATGAGCGAGCTCCGAAAAAGAAGAAGAAGAAGAAGTAGTAGAAGGGGATAAGAGTGAACATAATTTTTTCCCTTTTTAAGTAACAAAAAGCTACAAGTGAGAAATTTGAGATTTTGGATGTGGAGTTGGGTTGGGGAGACAAAACTGCACGCGCATTAGTATCTAACAAATTGCGTCTTCTCGGGTGAGCCGTAGAACCGAATCACAATGCCACTCGTTTGTTCAGCTCTTACAAACAGTTTAATGTCATCCCATCTTAATTTTTTCATCACAATACATTATAAATGTATATTACGTGTATAAAAAATTATTACAATAAAAAAACTATCTGATATATCCATCATCATAGTGAACAGTAAATTCACAATATTTCATTGAAGCAAATATATTAGTATAATTTAATTTTGATGTTTAAATGTCTATATTTTCTTTAAAAACTTGGTATTTAAGAGAGATTTTCTTGTGGCGATTTCCAATATTCGATTCTAAATTAATCTGATTTGAATTCTAATTTATGTTTATTGAATTGAAATAGTTTGTCGATTTCAATATGATTTTATAACTTGAGTTGGCTGAATTAGTGGTTCAAGTTGGTTCGATTGACGCGCTAATCTCAATTTAATTGAACCAAAGGATAAATTAAGGGTGTATTTGAGTTGATGAAAGCCATGGGAGTGTGAATTAGTGGGGAGAATGGGATTATCGTTCTAACCTGGGAGGGGGAATTAGCTAGACAAATGAATGAATGAATGAATTTTTGGAAATGAGTAAACGATTTTTTATAACGAGCACACGTGTTAAAAAAATGATTTTGATATTTTTATGGTCTGGCGGCACAAACTGGATTAATTAGTGAAAGATGATGTTGTATGCTGTCTTGTCCGATCCTCAATTCGTTGTTTACATGAGATCACAACATATATGACTCAGACCGGATGGCTAATAATTCAAATAAGATATGTAGCCATTCGCAAATTCCTGAGGACATCGAGAGCATCTTCTCTGTCCTAGCTTATTAGATACTCATATATTCATCATATATATATATATATATATATATATAGGGAGTGGATCAAATGAAAATCCCTTCGTATATATATAGAATTTGGATCAGTAGCGAACGCTTATGTTGTGAACAAATTGTGGATGAACCGTAACCAATCATTTCAAACTTTAAACGAATATGTCTTGATTATTATTTGATTTCATTTATTGTGTTTTATTTGATTATCTTTAGAAACGTATATCTTCCCATAAAATCCTCAACCAAATCAATCCATATCTTTTATTTTCTCTCTTTCCGCTTCCAATTTCCTTATTTAACTCATTTCTCTCACGTCATATATTCCATTCTCTAACTAATCTTTACTTCACGGATAGAGGAATGAGATCCGAACATGCCGAGCGCGTCACCAGCGATACGTCACAACGACGCTGCAAATCAAATTCAACTATTGCCACCAGTCTCTCTCCATACGTCACCGACTATTGTCTCGTCAATTGATAAATGAAGATGTAAGTGTTACTTGGTAGGCAGCTTCACGGCTTCACATGTCCCTTTTATCATTTCTCCGATGTCGATCTTTGAGTACAATGGAAGTGCAGTGGTAGCGATGGTGGGCAAGAACTGCTTTGTAGTTGCTATTGATCGCCGACTTGGAGTTTAGCTTCAGACTGTGGCTACTGGTTTTCAGAAGATTCACAGGATTCACGATAGGCTGTTTCTCGGCTTGGCTAGTTTGGCCACTGATTGCCAGACTTTGTATCAACGGTTTGTGTTCAACCACAAGCTTTATCAGCTCCGAGAAGAAAGAGATATGAAGCCAGAGACTTTTCCAGTCTTGTTTCTGCTATCCTCTACGAGAAAAGATTTGGGCCTTATTTCTGCCAGTCCGTGATTGCTGGACTGGGAGATGATGATAAGCTATTCATTTGCACTATGGACTCCATTGGGGCTAAGGAACTGGCCAAAGATTTTGTAGTTGCTGGCACAGCATCTGAGTCTCTTTATGGTGCTTGTGAAGCAATTCAATGTTCAAGGAAGACATGGAGCCCGAGGAGTTGTGTGAGACAATCTCCCAAGCATTGTTATCTTCAGTGGATCGGGACTGCTTAAGTGGCTGGTTTCATCTTTTCATTATTTCTTTTATCGATGGACATACGTTTGATTTTTCTTTTGACAAACCCATATTTCAGTGATGTTTTTTGCAGTGTACAAAATTGAATGAATAGGGAATATGTGACAGTGAACATGTTTCTGGGTCGACGGTGAATAGTGAACATATGATAGTGAACATGTGACAGTGAACATGATTTCAGACCGACAGTGAACAGTAAATATGATTCCGGATCGATAGTGAATAGTGAACATGTGACATATGACAATGAATCAAGATAAAAAAAAATTAGCATTTTTCACTAGAAAATCTAAAAAAAATCTTTAATTTTAATTATCAAAATGTAAATTGCGATATAAAAAATTAAAACAGTCACACTTTATTAAAAATAGTACATAATCGCATTTAATGAGTTTTAAATAAGTAATAAAACATACCAAATAACCTTAAAAAGGAAATAAAATAATTGGTTTAGAATCGTCCACAATTTGTTCACAACGTAAGTGTTCGCAACGGATCCCTCCCATATATATATATATATATATATGGGGACGGATTAGGTGAAAATATTTTTGGATATGTAAACTGTGGACTTTTTATGTTCGTTAGATTAAAGATGCACATACGATTAAGATTCATTTGGATCTTATCCACTTTTTGGATAAAAAAAATAAAGTAGGAGAGAAGTGTGACAATATCAATATACTTGAATTTTCTTTTTTACGGAATTGTAACCGATCACCACCCATGATTTTAGCTTGGTTTTAAAATTACTTAAAAAAATTTATATTAAATAAAATATTTTTGAATCACCTAATTTTCCATGGAATATATTTCCTTATAGTCAATTTAAAAAAAAAACTAAAAAATAAATGCAGTGGTGCACTGAGATTTAAAATGGTGCACAATTATTACTGCGATGCACACTCAGTTTATATTTGATGTGGATCAAATAAAAATCACTTTAGATTTGTAAACTGTGAACTAATTATGTTCATTGATTTTAAATCATCAAACGGTTAAGATTAAATATATTCTCTTATTTAAAATTTCCATCGGTTAATCTTCTTACTTAAATTTTAATTAATCTCTTTAATTTAAGGCTCTAAATCATAATTATCTCCTACCAATTCTATATACTTTACACGTCTCTATCTGGACATCTCCGTCAACCTTCAATTCAACAGTCAACACAACTCGTCTGCCATAGCCGGTCACCTCACCTCGCCCAATCCGGATCTGAAGCGCAACACATTGCTATTTGTAATTTCCAGTTAGTGAAGGAGAAGACTAACTTCAACAAAGGAGTGTCCAGACTCAGTCGATTCAGCTGAGTTGACTCAATCATCATCATCTCCTTATATGTCTCTCCATTGATTTTGCTAAAGAATTTCCGTCCGCTTCGGTCCGACATCTTCTCCTTCTCTGTCTCCCTCTCTTTATGTCCATCCATATGTGTTGCTTGTTATTCAATTGTCCATGTGGATTCCCGCTGCTACTTATTTTGTTATTTCCTCTTCCCAGTGCCTGCAATTGGGAGAGGAATCATGCTTAGAATTTTTGTTGTAACCAGTTGATGCCCCCTCTTCATTTTGTCTATTACTTTATTATTTCCTTGCAAAGATTGAATTGCACAGCTATTAATATATTTTTAATTGATAATCCTATTTGAAGGAAGGAAACTGTACACTGGTATTCAGGTTGCAAGCTTGTTGGAAGAGTTTCAACTGTACCCAGTCTTCAGATATCAAAACATGATATTTCAAAGTTGGAACCAATGACGAGTGAATATGTGTCCGCACTAGTATTTATAATTAATGAGTCATAGAAGGTTAGATTATAACTTAGTCAATTGGTATATATTCTAGCAAGTCTATATTGGTTCTTTCAAGTTGCAATATAATGTCTATAAAAGCCTCCTACATGTAGAAAAATTAATTTTCAATTTGTTATCGATTTGCAGGAAACAGTTCCATGACTAGCTTGGCCATTGAGGCAGCATGGAAAGCTCAAAGAATGATTATGGTGTACATTTTTAGGAGAAGAATTAGGTGCACTGATCCTTGTTGCACTATACACTTCATATGTCTATACACAGTTCATTTTATATGTTTTCAGCCATTTTAGGTTTAAATTACAATTTAAATCCAGATTTCATGGATGTGCATAGATTAGTGCACAATGCACTCCTATATGCATTTTCTATGGATGCACTTTTTTGATTTCATGGTGCACTTTTTATACTATTTGAATTTTGATCACGTATATTCGTTGTTAATCACTTTTGTAGTAAGATAGTGCGCAATCTTACCAGGCGTAAAATTGCTCCAAGATAATTTGGTGCCCAATCCTTTTGGAAACTTTTAAGATATCTCTGAAGGAGTGAGCCATCCAAGATGAAGACTGTTTTTATATTTTGTGCATAGTACAATTTCAATTTCTGTTTAACAGAGATATATTGTTCGGTGCATAGTGCGCCTCGTAGTTTTTTTGGTGCACAATATAATTTTTAATTTGAGTTTCATCAAGGTGAATTTGTTTGGTGCACAATGCACGTCATTTGTTGAAAACAGTTCACTATGAAATCATATGTGCACACTCTATCAAAAATGCACATACATCAAAATAGTAAGAAAAGCAACATAAATCAAAATTTAAACTATGCACCGAAATTGAATTGTGCACCAAATTCAGAAAATGCATTGAGTTTGAAATATGCACCAAATATCTAAAAAGTGGATGTGCATTTTTATTTTAAATGACAAAAAATTATGACAAAAAAATTATATCATAAAAAACAGAAACCCCTGATTTTAGAAGAAATAAATCAACCGCTGAAAAAGGGATTCAAATCTAATACATTCTTTTTCCTATCTTAATTATTTATGTTATTTATTAAAGTAGATAAACTTTGATTTAATCTCAAACGTACATGTATGATTAATCTAACGATCACATCTGGTTCTCAGTTCACAAATCCAAACAGGTTTACCTGATCCGCCCCCATATTCATCAAATTCACAATTATATTCATCAAATTCAAATATAACTATTTTAATAGATAAAAATTAAAAAATATATGAATTTATAATTTTTTTAAGTTTTAAAATATTTATAAATCAAACTAGTATTTTTTTATTTTTCAAACTTTTTTTAATTAATTATTGTTTATATGAATTGTATTTAATGGAGATATCAAAATGACGTTTGTTTTGAAACGGGATATAAAACGTCGTTGTTAAAAGCAGATGTTTTCGATACACCCAAGAGTGATTGATAATCATCACTGAATGATACAGCTTTTAACGTATATTCATTCATTGAGAAAAATAAAATGAAAGATGGTAATCTCTTTACCAGTTGCACATCATAAAACATAAGAGTTGGTATCACCGCCAACTTGACAAATTGTATTTTTAATCCAGAGTCGGCCCTGGCCCAGTGTAAGCGGAGCGGGCGCACCAGGCCTCTACATGGGCAGAGCCTTCAAATTCTTCAAGGAAAAAACCTTCAAATTCTAATAGATGAGGCCTCCAAATTCGCATTGGCATGTCCAAAGGAAAAGGCATCAAACCTTATTGCACAAGATCTCCATTTCTTCTGGGCCGGCCCTGTTTTAATTAAATTATAATATTTATTACTCTTCTAAAAAATAGAAACCTTGTTTCAAAAAAAAAAAAAAAAAGAAAGGATAAGCATTTCTTTGGAAATTGAATAGAATGGATGGTTGTGCCAACAACTTGTGCCACAAATGTTGTCCAAAAGACTGTATAGAAATATTAATTTACACTATCTCTAAATGAGTGTTAATTATTTAGGAAAAATATTTTATATCCGCCATTCCCTATTTGCAATTTGAACAGTCCCAGCTGTTAAAAAAGTGTCAAATGTTTGTGCTTGGTATATTAAATATAATTTATTTTACTGAATTTAATGAGGATTAGTGTGAGATGACTATGCAAATATATTATTTTCTTTATGTGAGTATAATGATATAATTTTTACGTATGAGTCTAATTTCTTTACAAAAAAATGAAAATTTTATTTTATAAAATCAGAAAAAAATATTTTTTTAAATTTTAGTTTTCCAACAATTTAAAAAATTCAAACTATAATAAAACCTTATATTTCAATGGGGTATGACTTTTTTCTCTCCTTATCATTTTGACTCCCCATCCATGACCATAACATTTGTCTAATAGCTCCATATGCTTGGCATTCTGCAACTGGCAGCATTTACATATTTAGACGATTCATTGGTTTCTTTACAAGGAAAACTACAAAAAA
This sequence comes from Kalanchoe fedtschenkoi, assembly GCA_002312845.1. NCBI lineage: Eukaryota > Viridiplantae > Streptophyta > Magnoliopsida > Saxifragales > Crassulaceae > Kalanchoe > Kalanchoe fedtschenkoi. Next base: position 604,667 of record NQLW01000092.1, on the reverse strand, counting down.
AGTGGCAGAAAAATTGGACTGCAGCACTGCGGATTGGAGTGTTTCTAATCGTATAGGTTGCGACATCAATTTTTGAGCCAGAGGCAAGCAGCAGCTAAATTAACTTGTGTCTTTTCTAGAACTCCAACAAAGAATAAACCACTCCGTAAATTGGTCCAATTAAGTCAAGATCCATAGTAGACGATTCAACTTCACCAATGCAAATGTATGAAACAACTGCATATATTTGACACAAGCCTTGCAATTATTTGCTACCTGTCATCTTTGAAGCTTCAAGAATATGAAAAGCCGCGTCACTGAAACAATGAACAGAGTGAGCATATCCTCCCTAAGCATCTCTAAAACCAAAATCTCATTAGTACTGACCAATACATAAACTGTACTTTTTAGTATCCATTCACCATCAAAAGGTTGTGGTGCCAGCTCAAGCTTATCACCGGATGTTATTCTAGCATAGCCATTAGATGGCTTAATAAATCATATCCCAAATGACCCAAATCTGCTCATGTTATTTAGTTGCTCTTGAGCAAGTGTCTGCTTCTCCGACCCAAATCAAATTTCACATTTGCAAGAGGGAAAATGATGTCTGATTTTGGTCGGACAACATATGTTTGTTAGCTTTAATATCTTAATTTGATTCATGCACTTATGGTTTTATAATTTCAATTAAAATTTACACATGGTTATGATTAGTGTTGTATTATGGTTGTAATTATTGGGTGTAAATCTCTCTCTTATCCTATTAAAGTTAAAAAGATTAAGAGTCAAGTGTTTATGAAGAAGCTTAAGGGTCTATAATCTTTGTACAATTAAAATACTCATATTAAGGACATGAAGCCCAAGGAACTATGAGAACTAAAGTACCAAGTGCACTCTTGGTACACCGTATTATTTATACGTGTATTATTAATACCCGTATAAATAATATCACCTATTGAGGAGGTATTATTAATATGGATTTTCAAATGAATTTTCCCCCCTGCATTATTAATATGTATTCTTATTTTGAACCAAACACATCATCACTGTATTAGTAATATCATCTCGTTTCTAATACATGCTACCAAACAGGGGCAATGTTATTGTACAAATTAAGTGGTCATATTAAGTTAAGAAGTTTGAGTCTATGAGAATTAAAAGAGACAATCTCATGCACTATATATACTCTCTTATGGATCATAAACAGTACACTTAGAGAAACACAAAAACACCCATTAGAAAAATTCTCTTATATCATCAAGGGGCAAGGTACAAAGATATAAGATCAAAGAGAGAAAGCAAATAGGAACATTCAACCCATTGCTATGGATCAAAGTAAGTCTCCTATTTTTCTCAATTATGTTTCGATTCTCATCATTCGTACTTGGTTGATTTAAAATGTTTGTAAGATGATTATGGATTAATGCTTCCGCATTACAATCACACATCAAATAATATTGTATTGATCTAATATTGATTTTGATGTTTTAATTTACAATGTTGTCCTGCTGATGGGCTGGATCCGAAAAACGACCGACATGGTGTGCATGTGTTCACCCCGACTCGATCTTGACAGGGACCAAGTTGGCTTATCAACCTGTCCATGGAGCTTAAGAGAATGAGATGGAGAGTAGTGAGATAAGAGTTTTACGGAGCGCCGATGGAGATGGGTGAGTGACACGTGGGGGACGGTGGAAATGAGGATCTTGGTTTGTCAGTTATAACTAAGGAGTGGTTGATCGCTTGGTTACAACCATTTAGTTGGGGTGGGTTAGTTTTTGTTAAGGGGTGAGTTAGTAATTAGTTTAAATTAAATCAGGGTGAAATAGTTTTACTGTTCTAAATTTGAAAATTTTTAGAATTGTAAAAATTAATAGTTAGGCCTTTCATTTTTAAAATTATGGCGGTTCACACCCTTTTTTTTTGTAGTTTTTCCTTTGTTATAAGTAGATAATTATTGGAATTTGATATATGGCACAAACATGAACATTTATATATGTTAAAATAAATAAATAAATAAATTCACTTTAGTTCCATGAACTTTTATTGCTTAGAAGAAACAAACCTGTAGTAAAAAATGTGTGAAGGTCATATCGTTAATAAAGTTCAATTCAGCACTCACCATGTGATTTAATGTGAAAATAGTGTTGGTGTTGGTGTGTGGGGCTTGCTTTCGTGCAATGGAACAGGTAAGTAGGGTGGCTTACCACGAGACTTCCTTCTTGTTTGTTTGATAGTTCTTGCAGGCAACCATTTTGATAAAAAATAAAAAAAAATATGAGTAGTTGAGCCCCTCGTGACTCAAATCCGTTTCATCTGGTTGCCTTTGAAAAAACAAGTGAGTAAAGTATGAATCTGAAGCAACGAATCTATACGTTGAAGCTGAGAGTAGAAGTGTTGGTGCTGGCGCATGGAGAGTATGGGGAAGCGGATCTTCTTCTGCTGCTCTCACAACCATTCTTATTTTATCATTGACGCTAACAGCCCTGACTATTGTAGCCAGTACCTGGTGGCACGGATCGGATGTATGATCATAGGAATCCAGAGCAGAGAGAGACTAGGCATAAACTGTATACCCAACCTCAGGCAGTAGTGACAGGAAAGGGAGATGCTGAAGTTAATTTCAAGTGAAATCCAGCTGATTTAAGGTAACTTCAACTGAAATCCAGCTGATTTAAGGTTTCTTTCTTTAGAGCATTGTAGAGAATTTTCGGGCCAGACCCATATTGGATTGTATCTCTCACTCTGATTCAAAAGCTTAGACTTGAGTCATGGTTCAACAATCTAATATATATCACTTCATATTCTCCTCACTAGTCGATGTGGGACAAGTGCTCTTTCTCAACAGGCATGAATGAATACAAGCAGACCGAACTGCAACTTCACCTCACATCAACTTACATGCCACTAGCTTGAATACCTATTTGTATCGACTTCCATCATTCTTAGTTGAAGAACAAAATATGCGTACATCTTCCCTTTGCTATCAAAGAGGCATCTTGTATGCCAAAACCTTTGCTGAAACTGCCAGTTGCGACAGCTTAAGTTTTCACGTTGACACCAAGCAAAAAGTAAGCATTCCAATAGCTAATTTAATCATAAGTGAGAAACAGGAACCAAACAGGTAAAAAGTTCAAAACTAATCAAATTGTAAAAGCAGCAGTTAAGCAAGAGCCCAATTTCATAAGTCAACGGGGATAGCAACACTGGCAGAGATAACCAATCATCTCAAAGAGTAGTGAAGTTCCACAAGCAGGTTAGTCCGTGGTGGACTTATTGATAAGAGACTTGTGAATGTGAGGAATAACACCACCACCAGCTATGGTTCCTTTAATGAGTGTGTCCAGCTCCTCATCTCCTCTAATTGCTAGCTGCAAGTGCCTTGGCGTAATACGTTTTACCTTGAGATCCTTGCTAGCATTCCCAGCCAACTCCAAAACCTCGGCTGTGAGGTACTCCAGTATAGCTGCTGTGTAAACAGCAGCAGTTGCTCCTACCCTTCCATTTGCAGCAACCCTGCTCTTCAATAGACGGTGGACCCTCCCAACTGGAAACTGACACAAACATCCAATCCATTAGAAATCATAAATAAAGGTTAACAAGTTCAAATTCAACATAAAAGATAACCAAAACCTTATACAACAGCAGGTTTGGTGAATATAACTTCATCCCCCAAATAAAACTAAAGACTTTCTGGTGGACTCTGACCACTTACAGATTATGGCTGAAGCCCCATTGTATGATTACTGGGAGCACAGTTGAAAGGCCTATTTTAAATATCAGTAGATTATCTACTGGAGAGAATATGTTCATATTGACTCAGAAACAAAAATTGATGTAGGCGACAAGAAAACAAATACAAAATGTGTTGCACAATTTGATATAAAGAGATCACAAGTGAGTTTATTTAAGCCCGAACAAATAGGAGAAATGTCCGGAACTGCCACTGACCAAATTAATAAGCAATCCCGGTAAACTGCAGAATAAGCTAGTATATATATTTAGGTTAACATTCTAATGCCTTCAGAGATTCATTCAATACCCTGGTATATGGTGAAAATCATACGACACGTAACCCAGCAATGACATTGTCAATTATGAGAGACACTATACCCATGAACAACTCACTTTAGTCATGAATTCATATCTATTTTCCAATCCTGTAAACCCACTCTCCATTCCCCCTCTTGAATGTATACAGTTTTATTAAAAAAATCACTTTTGGATATATTTAAATGTATACCAAGAAAGAAATCATACAGTTTTAAGATGATACAACGACCAAAAGTAGCTTACACCCAAAAAGATAAAATGAAATCATGTTTAAGAGATAGTTTCCAAAAAAAAAAATCTTTAAGTGAAACTCTACACCAGAATGTTCATATCAGTCTAAACTAAACTAAGTGAAATAAACAAAAACTAGATGAGATTCATTGTCTCCGTACCAAAGCTAGGCCTTGAGATTAGGAGTAAAACACAAAACACGCACTGTCTTAACACACTGAACCAGCAAATAGCCATACTGGGCTTGGAACTACAACAACTGGCCAATGAAAATCTGCTAATTCTATTTAACTCCAGTGCAAATTCTACAAAGGAAAACCACCTCAATTAACAAACGATCAATCATCACTCTGCCAGCACGACACGTTAATTCAAAACAAAAGATAAAAAAGAAAGTAGAAAATCAAATCAGCATATGGTAGTTAAGATTCATATATCAAGCTTCATGAAGCCTTGCTACACATAAGTGACCTTATTGAAATTTGACAAGCCAAACTCCACCAGAGAACATAAGTTGTTGAACATCATGCTTTTAACAAATTCATTCATTTACCAATCTCAAAGCCGACACGAGAAAGTATGTCTACCCCAATTACCTCCTACCCCCACAGAAGGATGGACAAGCATGAATCCGTCCCAAAAAGACAATTCAAGTGAAGTGACTCAGTAACCAGTTATCATCAAAGCAGGGTCCGAAACATCATATATCACACCATCACAACCCTTCCACCATTTACCAGTAAGTACCTGATCTACTACCTACTCCACAAACTACCTTTACAGAAAAAATTAAATTAGAAAGAAAATCTAGATCTCTCTTCAAGCAAAAGCAATATCCAGAAACAGTTGACTTAGTATGCAGGAAACATCCAGACACAACAGAACTCCTTCACACCGAACTAAAAACTCACTTGGCAGCTGCTTCCTTATACAAATCAAACAAAAACCAACAAAACCACAATCTCATCAACAAAAACACACCATCTGAAGACAAGAACGCGGGAAACAAATTTGAGAGCCGCGAATCTAACATAAAGCACGACAATCTGACAAAAAAATTAAGAAGAGGCAGATATACCTGAAGACCGGCACGAGAAGAACGAGACACGGGCTTCTTGCTGTCCTTGTCCTTCCCTCCGGCTCCCGCCGCCGATCCTTTCCCAGTGATGAGACCTTTAGCACCCTTTCCTGACATTTTCGCGCCAAAAAAATCTAGGGTTTTTTTCACGAAAATTGAAATCGGAGGGAGAGATTGAAGCAGACGAAGTCGATGAGAGACAGACGCGAAATCGCGATGAGGATTTTATTTTCGGAATCTATAATAAGACTTCCCGAGTTTGCTAATTCACGAAATCGCACCTTATAGTTTATTGACTTTCATAAAAAGGGCCTAGGTTATTGTAATCCAACATGCGGCACCCTGGAAAGAAATAAATACATATTGACCCCAATATGGTTATATATTTAAAAGTCGGCCCATTATTCTTGTGAAGCATAGTGCCCAACGTCTCACATTTCTGTAGCAGACACGTTGCGCATTGTTAGCCGTTCCGCTTGTCGAACCTCGGGCTCACTATATTACGCCGTGCGCGCATCTTAAGAAATACGCTATCCAATTTGCGGCAGTCGGCATAGCCTGCACCAACGACGGTGCACGTTAGATTAATTATGGCGGGAAAATGGCGATGCGTCAGCAAGGCTTCTCGCCATCCTGGTTCATCCAATTCCGCTTATTCTTCATGCAGTTTGCACTTCAACGCTTACCAGCGACTCATTTGAATCGGAGGCCGTGTCTCGCTCCGTGTCGGTCAAGTATGTCGAAATCTGGGTCGGGTTCAAATTCGCTGATGTGGTTCCGAAAGGGACTTCGGATCCATGACAATCCTGCGCTTGAGTACGCTGCCAGGGGCTCTGGTTGCTTGTATCCTGTGTTTGTAATTGACCCGCATTATATGGAGCCTGATCCGAACGCATTCTCTCCTGGGTCGTCCCTTGCTGGGTTGAACCGGATAAGGTTTTTGCTTGAGAGCCTAGTGGACCTGGATTTGAGTCTTAGGAGGCTCGGTTCGAGGTTGCTGGTCATGAGAGGAGAACCTGGAGAGATTATCAGTCGCTGTCTAAAAGAGGTTCAACTTCTAATTTTTCTGATTTTTTATTATTAATATTTGGTAAATAAATGCATTGATTTGTAGCATTCGGGGATGGTGAACTAGTGATGTAGTGGAATGTGGTAGAAATCATAGAACTCTTTTTGTAGATTGATTGAAAGAGAGAAGCTAACATTACAAATATTCATGGGTATTTTGCAGTGGGATATCAAGAAATTGTGCTTTGAATTTGATACAGATCCATATTATCGGGCATTAGATGTCCGAGTGAAGGTATAATTTCTTTTCCGCACCTAATTCTTGTGTTGTTGTTAGTAATAACTAAGCTTCAGTGAGAATTATAAGTGCGGCTGAAGTATGACTAACCAGAGTATTGCTTGGTTGTCGATTGATCTAATTAACAGTTGTTCATTGTTGTGACAGAACTTTGCGTCTGCGGATGGGATAGAGATTTTTTGTCCAGTGAGCCACACACTCTTTAATCCTGCTGATATTATTCAGAAGGTAATTTACTGTGTTTACATGTGATTTATGAATGAATAGTAACCAGGGGTATATGATCTTTTAAACAATGGATCAGACAATATGAATATGAATATGAATTTTGTTTAGTCTGGACAATTGATTAGATTGTCGAAGATTGATATCCCACTTCTCCTTTTATTTGTGCTATCTTTCAAAAGAATGGAGGAAAGGTACCATTAACCTACCAGTCATTTTTGAAGTTAGCCGGTGACCCTACTTGGGTGGCATCACCACTTTCCTTAGGGTTGTCTTCACTTCCCCCTATTGGAGATGTGGGATGTTGTCAGATTACAGATGTTCCAACAGTGAACGAGCTTGGTTATGATGATCTTGATGAGGTATAGATATCAATTTGAAAGCAATAATTCCTTGAATTGTAAAATGGAAAGTGAAGAGGTTTACTCTTTACTCTTGTTGTTACCGAGTTGAATGAGTTTCATTAACTATCTGCAGGATGGGCAGACTCCATTTAAGGGAGGGGAGACCCAAGCGCTGGCGAGATTGCAGATATCACTTGCTGACAAGGTTTGCGGACAAGCCACCATAATATGATCTTACTGTAATCCTGTTGAAAAAAAGATTAAGGCAAAAGAGAAGAAATCTGTCAATGCTCACAACTTAACGCTGGCAACAACATGAATGTGGTGCATATCTGAAACTGTTCTTCATGTCCAAACAAAATAGTTATGATTCTTATTACTTAATCATGCCTGCCGTTGTGACATATTGCTATCCTGAAAACAAATTCAGAAGTTTTGGATGATGGCCAATATGTTATTTCATTTCTTCTTATTATTATATGTGTCAATAAAGGAGTGGGTGGCAAAGTTTAAAAAACCAAAGGGTGATCCTTCTGCATTTCTCAAGCCTGCAACAACTGTCTTGTCACCGTATTTGAAAGTGAGTCATAATATACTTTTGAATGTTTCCTTACCAAATATGGCATTTTTCCTTTATCAAGTTGTCGCTGGCACATCTCATTCATTATATTACTATACAAAATAGGACTTTATTACCAGCCTTTGACTGCGACACTGTAATAATTTTCTGTATTGCTTCTTCAGGTAAGTATTGGCTACTAATTAATTTGGCAGTTTGGTTGTCTCTCTTCCAGGCATTTTTATCAAAGTCTTCAAAATATTTATAGAACCGTCAAAAAGCACACATCACCTCCAGTTTCACTTGTTGGTCAGGTAATTCTGCCCACTTATTAATTTTCTTGCTTATATCTACTCAATCTGAACTGTTTTGTTATGTTTGCAGTTGTTATGGAGGGATTTTTTCTACACTGCTTCCTTTGGTACACCTAATTTTGATTTTATGAGGGGTAACCTTATATGTAAGCAGGTAAGATTTAGCTAACAGTTTTAGCTTCTCTTAGAAGCTTCAGATCTCAGTGTATGCCTTTTTGTCTCTACTGTTGTTATTTGGTGTCATGAACTGCTATATCTCCTCATCCTTACCAGTTTTATATGGCAACGTAGATTCCTTGGGATGACAATAATGAACTATTGGTCGCTTGGAGAGATGCGAAAACAGGATTCCCTTGGATTGATGCTATTATGACCCAAGTATATTCCTGGAGTATGACTTTACATGTTTCTGCTGATATGTTGCTATTTCTTGAAGAATTAACTGAGCTGGATGGTCCTTTTTTTTCCGGTCCAGCTTAGAAAATGGGGTTGGATGCATCATCTTGCTCGGCATTGCGTGGCATGCTTTTTGACTCGCGGGGACCTGGTATCTTCTAATACTTCAAGTGCAATTATAATTCTCCTTTGCTCATTTAATGACCATATCATTACTTCGTTCCACTAGTTTATTCATTGGGAAAAAGGACGCCATGTCTTTGACAGACTTCTGATTGACGGGGACTGGTCAATTAATAACGGAAACTGGTTATGGTTATCGTGCTCTTCATTTTTCTATCAGGTAACTGTTTATACGTGTGACATACTGAGTTTGCTTTAGCAATTAAAGATATGACATTCATCTGTTCTGAAACTTGGCCGTTATATGCTTCAATACACGAGAAATTATTTGTCTTTTTGTGTATGGTAATGTCAGGCTATTAAACTTCGAAGCATAGGATGTCAATAGTTGAGTTCCTGTTTGTCTCAGTTTACAGACAGTTACATATTTCCAGTCACTTCCATGACTGTTGTTTCTTATTGCTGACTGATATGTCTTAATATTTGTTGTCCATTAGTACCATCGTATCTACTCCCCAATTTCATTCGGGAAGAAATATGACCCTGAGGGCAAGTTTATTAGGCATTTCCTCCCAGTACTAAAAGGTAAATTTGACCTTCTCGAAATCAGTTCCTTCTGGATTCTTCTCTTCAACTTATGACTAGGTTGTGTTTGGTGTCAGCTATGCCAAAACAGTATATATATGAGCCATGGACAGCACCTTTAAGCGTCCAAATCAAAGCAAACTGCATCATTGGAAAAGATTATCCAAAACCAGGTTTTTAACTTGTCACTTATTTGTTCTATTTTTTTTTTTTTGGATACAGGATCTTTTACTTGTAGTTACATAAGTTCTGTAGCTCTTATGCATAGCTATCTAAACAGTTTGTGAACCCCCTACCTATGCACACAGCTCCTGCATATGGCATGAATCTAAACAGTATCCACGCTCGGGTTTCAGGCGCTAGTGTCTAAATACTTGTGATGAAAAATGATTTTTCCGTTATTTCTCCTTGAACTTTCCTTTTTTATTTTGCTTTACTGTGACATTCGGCTTCATATTGATTTCCTTCCAGTGGTTTCCCATGATGTTGCAAGTAAGGAATGCAGAAGGAAGATGGGCGAAGCATATGCTCTGAATCAAAAACTTAGCAGCCAAGTAAGTGATCAGGATTTACAAAACTTGCGGAGAAAGCTGGAAGAGTCTCGACCCCATGAAGAGCCCAAGCCGAAAAAGTTGAAACAAAAGTTGATAGGTTGATCCATATTCCATCGGTAGTGTAACTATCAGCCTATCACTTGTCAATATCTAGTCACTAGAGCCCGGATGCTACTTATTTTTACTTTGTATATTTGGTTTTTTGGCAGTTGAATTCCAGCATCTTGCAGACAACTTCATCTCATTTCAGCATGTGAACCTGTTCTTGATAGAAATTGTAACGATTGTAACTTCGTGGGGCATATCAGTGCGCTTCATAATGCATGCATATTTTTGTTTATAATGTCGGACCCAGGGGTAGAAAATGGACGCAAATATTTGATCATTTCAAAATTGCATGTATTGGAAAATAGAGATGGTTGGTAGGCATGTTTTGGATAATTTTTACATTTACTGACACGCTCCGGTAAATAAATAAGTAAATGCGAGATCAGGAGAAATGAAAAGCTGTCAGTCGGGCACACGAACGAACAACACTCTTCTCATCTTCGTTTCGTTCATCGTTTGTATTATTCTCTGATCGGATTCGTCTCCGCCGTCCTCATCTTCCTCAGACCCCTTAAATGATGTGGAGACGACTCATCGCTTCCCCACTTCAAACCCTAAGATGCACTTCTAATCTCGCGCGGCGCCCTACCGCCGCTGCCGCCGTCGCTGACCGATTCCTTATCTCGCGGCCCGTCGCCACCCGCTTCTCCCGAGTTTTCAGCTCCGATGCCGGTGAGTCTATTTCAGATTGCGGCGTTTTACCTGAGAAGAACTTTTATTTGGTAGATGTAGTGCCTTTCTTAGATCGACCAGTTGGATTTTGATGTCTGTGATTCGACCATCTTTTGGCAGCGGGAAATGTTGGGACGAAGTTGAGAGTAGAGGACGTGATGCCTATTGCGACTGGACACGAGCGTGAGGAGCTAGAAGCCGAGCTTGAGGTTGTTTTTATATAAGTAGAGAATGTATTGGTTTGTTGGGATCAAACTGTTGCCCACCCTTTGAATTTGTTGTGGTTTGCAGGGAAGGGACATTTTGGAAATCGACCACCCTGTAGGTCCTTTTGGCACCAAGGTTAGTGTATAAAATATTCTTTGCTGCGCATTATCGGTGTCTGTTGGCTGTTGCATTTTTGGTGGAACTAAGACATGATTTTGAAGCTTACTGTCTTTAGATCTGTATGCCCATCTGCATGCTGTGTGTCGCGTGTTGCATTATAAAGTTTGAATATTTGGTACTCGTTAGACGGTTTGAAACAGATATAAAGGATACACATGTTGCGATGGTCGTAGTGTTCACCCTGCCTGACTGGATGTCTGTATTGATACAAGGGGTTTATGAGTCAGTATGTTTGCATCCGTGTTCTTAAGTGTCTTTCCATTGTCAAGCACTCGAATTGTTTTGTAAGTCAATGTTATAATGATGTCAACCAACAAGGCAGAAGATGTTGAAAATGTGAATCACCGTCTCATAGTTAGCTCTGATTTATTTACATTACCATTTTCGGAACTATTATTTGGTAGCTCAAATAATTGTGGTTAATTTAACAAAATGTTAAGGTAAACACCGTTTATTAAGTAACAGGACAAAATACAGCTCAAAAAGTTTGTTTGGACATTATTACACCAAAGATGCTTTCTTGTGTCAATTTTGAAGTCTCTTCCAAAGCTTTATTTTCTTTTTTCCTTGGCGTAAAACTTGATCTGTATGCTGTCACTATATTTTGCTTAATATACTTTCCCAAATTGGGAAACAGTTTTCCACACTAGTTTTTTTTTTCTTCAATTGGTGACACTGTTTCTTTTTCTATGTACAGCCAGTACTCCACGAATCTGTTTGGACATTTTGCTTTATATACTTTCCCCAATTAGCGTGTTAACTAAGCTAAGAATTTACCATCATGACTGTTATTACTGAAAAATATGACAGATTTGGTTGTTTATTTGTGTTTTGCCAATGTCTCTCCATCAAAACTTTCATATAGTAGCTTGTGGTTACACATGTAAGATGATCAAGCATATAACCTTGAGTTACGATACGCTGCTTGTTAGCTGACTGCATGGTATCACTAGGATATTTATGACCTTTCGATAAGTAAGATAAATTATTTTTATCTGTCAGAGGAAAGCGATCGTCTTTCTTTTTCTTGACTGATTTAGTTAGTTGATTGACAGCACAGGCATATCTGAAATTTTCATTCTTGTAAAAGTTCTCTTGATTTGTTTATAGGAAGCCCCTGCTATTGTGAAATCCTACTATGACAAGCGGATAGTTGGATGTCCAGGTGGTGAAGGAGGTTAGAGTCTATGTATGGCTTCACATATTGGTGAATTTAATTAGTACTGATTGTCATTTTATATACTAAAAAATATGTGGATGCAAACTTCTGTTCAGAGGACGAGCATGATGTTGTTTGGTTTTGGCTGGAGAAGGACAAGCCACATGAGTGCCCTGTGTGCACTCAGTACTTCAAGGTAGGTCTTCCTTTTATGAATTTCAGCTTTTAAGTAGGCCATGGTGGTGGAATGGTTGTCAGTGGCTCATTGACTCATCTAGTTATCAATGCGAATCTAAGCAAAACTTGTTAATTTCAGTTTCATGTGCACATATTGAAAAGAAGGTAAATATGAACTTAGCATATATGTTGGTCTTGGAATAAAATGTTATTTGCGGTATTATTGCTATACAATGTTGTGCTGAAGACCGGTAAGTCAATGATAATTGTTAGTGAAAATCTTAACACTTTCCTGTGTTCGACAGCTGGAGGTTGTTGGCCCAGGAGGATCTCCAGAGGGTCACAGTGATGATGAGCATCATCATTAATCTCATCTTTTCGATTTTTTATGTGCTGGGAATAAAGTCAGATCACAAGAATTGTCAAGACAAAATTCTTCGTTCACATTCTCAAGTCTGTTTGTTTTTCAGTTTTACATCATTTTCTTTGGCAACATATTAGCCAGAACTCTCTTTTTGGTGGTCTTTGTAACACAGAACATGACTATGTACGAGATCATATTGAGTTTTCTTTTTCTTCTCTAAAGCCTGCAAAAATAATTCATTTTTAATTCTTCTTCAGTTGACAATGTCAGATTGAGATGATGGAACTTTCTGCAAGCATCATCTGAAGTAACTAATTTAGTCTGATACATAAAAAAACTAGCTTTGTGTGCAATTTTTTTGCATTGATCTTTTTACCCCTCGTTTGGCAAGCTCTAATTGAGTTGTTTGATTCTGGGGGCTGGAAATGGTGGCCTGGAAGGTGATGAATGGCCTACTTTGTGCCACTTTAGTACTTTTGTTCTGGTCTCTGTTGACTGCTTAGTCTTTGCACGTTCTGTGACTGCGATTGTGATAATATGCATAGCCGTGTGCAGAGCATTTGCTGAACAAGCAAGGTCAGCATGAATCCCCCTAGTCACTATCTGAATGCCTGAAAATGAACCAAGAATATCCGTGTTGCTTCTATTCCATGGAAATAACTTGTCTCTCAATGTGACTGGGGAGCTTCTATTTGCTGCTACTTCTATATGCACGCCAGCGAATTCATTTCAATTTTATCATGTACCTTTCAGGATTACTCCTCGTAGTACTTATAGCTAAGAAAAAAATCAGTTAACAGAGAAGGAGACAACTTCAGTTCACAACTTCAAAAGGCGGTGAGAAGGATGACATGTTGCATCTGTTTGCAGCAACTGTTCACTTGAGAATGTTTACATCAGGAATTTTGTTCACAGGGTTGCCTGTCATGCACGTAGCTGGGGCCTTTGAAAGCAACAATCAGAGTAAGAACATTATCATATTAGAGTGCCTGTTATTGCTAGTCTGTCCCTTCCCGGAAATTAGGTAACAAAAAAAAGAGATGCAAGAAAACATTGTTGGGTTCTCTTCCTCTGCTAACCTCCTCATTGCACTTACACTTTTTCTAATAATCAGAATAATCATCATTTCCATATACATTTGAAACCTAACTATTACATAACGAATGCACGGCGCCGTTTGATAACTTCTACAACATAAATTTGATTCCTTCGAAAACAAGGGGTTCAAATTCCAGTGGCATTTCTTTCAGTACATATTTAAATATGCATGTCCAACCTACATTGAATGTGCTAATAAGGTTAGGTTCTTTTACCCACCTCCATCCTTACTATTTTTCAAGAATGTGCTAATTTATATTTATGCTCGTCTTTTGTAGCCTCGACCTAGATTATGATAAAGCACACAAATCTATGAAATACTCACTACTCTGACATTGTTTTTCAGACATCTCCAAGAAGCATGTTATGAAACACCATTAACATAGGTCATTCTAATATATGGTAATTGTTACTATTTGGGTTCATTAATCCTTACTAATTAAAATCAACACAACTACCAAATGTAAGCATAAGCTATTTTGAATAAAATAAATAAATGTAATTTTTTTGAATCTCACCTTCTTGACCCACGTGCAAACTTCTCTCTATCTGATAACACATAGGATGCATTCGGCAAATGGAAACCATCCGCTATAGAATGTATTCCAAATTTCTTCTATTGCATATCTTCTAATACCTTTTGTTGTCACAAGGTTGTTCTTACTCCTAAGTGAGACCTTCTACATCCATAATTATGTTAAGCAAGTTATCAAAGACATTTTTCTCAACATACATCTCATTCAAGTTGTTTCTTAACATAAGTCTTTCCAGTATGGAAAATTCAAAAAAAAAAAAAAATTTCTTCCAATGGTGCTTAATAAGACCCTCATTGAGATATCACATGCAAATAAAAATACCTTCCTCGCTGATAAATTAAGGTAAGTGTCTACAAAGGAAAAATAAAAGTTACACATAACTAAGAGAGTTTATAAATTTGGTTGGAAACCTGCAAAACTAAGAAGAGAATAAAGAATTAGTAGGACATATTCATAGCTCAGGTGACTAGCTTAAGATTGTGCTAATGATTGATATTAAAGGTAAAGTCATGTAGTGAACCAAACTCAGCAAAATATACGATCTCATGCATCAGAATATTATGAAAAACGTAAGCAATTGCTTCTACCCTAATATCGTCATATCCTTTACCCAATAATACAAATTCTATATGTCAATTATGCGAGACAGAAGCATATAGGAAAGACATACACATTAACGAGCAATGGTGGGTAGTTTTAGAGTAGATATGTAGGCTCTATCCAATCTAGAGTATGTTTACAACATAAACATGCACGGAAGCCTATGTTTATATGTCATTCAACAAATTAGTATTGACTCTAACCTTCACAGTTAAATCAATGATGAATAATTGCAAGTTAGTGTAGGTTATCAGGCTATGCTATTAAAAACATTCATAATATGAAGCTTAATAAATATAACATCAAAATATGTACTTTATAAAGAAAAATAATCTCACAACATTAATAGAAAAGCTATCGCACTGTAATTACATAAAAGAAATTAGTCACACGTGGTCATGGAAAAACACATAATAAGTTCTTCATCCCTCTGTGGTCCTCCATTAGCAGCTACGGATTAACACACTATGCGCTCGGTCTGTTAAAAGGCCGCGTACTCGGTCAGTTAAGAGCAGTGTTGTTGGTCAATTAACAGGTCGCACACTTAAGCGGTTAAATAAACCTAAAAATAAAATTTAAATAAAAAATTAACATGTCACTAAAATATAGAGTTAATCCATCTCGACAACGATGCCAATTTGATAAGGCCATCATAGATATATAAGCATAGAAGAAAGACGTATGTGTTACCGAACAATAGTAGGGAGTCTAATCTATATAATATGGCTCTAGCATATTTAAAGTATGTTTACTAATAAACACACACGACATATGTTTATTTAAAACTCAACTAATTGGTATTGGTCCTAGCCTTAACAGTTAGATCAACAATAAAATAATTATAAAAAACATATGTTGTTAGGCTATGCTATTAAAAAAACATTCATAAAGTTGTTATGCAACTAGCAATCATCAATTTGAAGCTTAACAAACATAACATCAGAACATGAATTATTTTACGAACAATAATCTCATAATAATGTATCGCAAGTTATAGAACTTGAACACACACGGAAACCTAGACACGCATGACCATAAAAAACACATAGATAGATAATTAAGATAAATCCTTATAAACCTAACTTAGTCCTTCCTTCAGCGACGTTCCTTGTGGTCATCCACTAGAGGTCTTGGGTTGAAACCGTATGAGAATCTCGTGCTAGAGACTTGGTCTTGTTATTTATTTGCAACACGGTTATCACGCCCTTGAAAGGGGGACGAAGACCTTCTTTTATAACCCAAGAGCATATCCAACTTATCAATGAAGATATGAACGAGTTTCTAAGTGTCTTATGATGTATATCTCTCAAGAAAATTCTGTAATCTTATTTTTTTGTGACACGGTTATCACGCCCTTGAAAGAGGGGGTACAGACCCTTTTTTATTACTTAGAGCACTCCCAACTTAGCAATGAAGATATGCATGAGTTTCTAAGTGTCTTCTGATGTATGTCTCTCAAGAAGACTCAAGAATCTCAGACTTAATAACGATGAAAATTGAAAACTAGAAATCAAGAGTTGAATTTGAAAAGTTCTGGACACAAACTTTGTTGACTCTGCTGGTGCAAATCTTTTAATAATTAGAGTTTGAGTCCTCTTAGAAAAGTATATATATTTTTCCTCTATTTGTATCAATTTGATTTATTCATATTGAACATTTTATGGGAAAGTTATGGCCCTTAAAATTTGTCCAGATCTGCTGACCTGATTTTAAAAACATTATGCGCGTAACACGCCACTTCAGAATCCACCGCGCGTTCGGCCATGCGAGCAGTCTTTGTTGGGTCAGCGTTCTTGACTCCTTTCTTATTCGCTCCATAAGTGTGCTTCTTGCTAGGTCACCATGCATGGGGATGCAGCCCCAGCGTGCGACCATGTGGTCGGCCAAAGTGACTTTTGATCTTCAATATGGCTTTATTCATCTTTTGCTATGAATTTCCCTTTTTAGCATATTTTTACATTAAGACTTAAATTTGCACTGTAATATGAAAACTAGCTAAAATCATAGATTAATACTCTCGAATGGTCAAGAATCAATGCTCTACCTCGTAATACGAATGATTACTTTTTTTTGGAGCTAAGTACACAATCTTAGGAATGTCTTTCAAATAGTGATTGAGTATGACCGTCCCAGGTATTCGCACATGCAGTAGATCATACCACTTTTTATGTTAGTGAATTTTGAAGTTTTTGTCCGGGAGGATGTTTGTTGAGGTAATCAACATCTATGTCAATCAAACTAGGACATCTTACAATCATATGTTAATGAGGCACCTACATTTTTATTCATGTATACAGACATGTGTGTACGTAAAGTGGAACATCTAAACAGCATTACATTTGGTGGAGAGTCATAAACTGCCCATAGCAATGCATCACGCAATCAAAATGTTTGATTTCTCTAAAATATCAAAGAAAGGAATACCTTTATCATCTTCTGGAGGAAAATATCAATCCTCATGATAGGTCTCTTTCATCTTTGAATCATGCATGTTAGAAACATGAGTGTACGCGTCATACACATCCAATGAACTCCATTTATGCAAAGATTGAATCTCACATTACATGTTTCTGATGCAAAGGATGTTTCTTAAAAAACTCATTTTAAACTTCACATTATGATGGATGTGTCATTATGCTACGATCATTTCCAACGACTTCCATATGTGAAAAAGACATGAATTGCAGTGTGGACGAACTAAATAAACGTGTAAGCTAGGGATTCAAAGACAAGTAGCGGTTCTTTAGACTGACATTTTTCCTTGGATCCCTATTCCACCCTCATAGTGGCTTTCATCACAAAATTTATAAGATCCAGTGAACCATCATCCCGGTATAAAATTATCCAATCATACAACACTTTGTATTTCACCCCCTTCATGCCCAATACTTCAAAAAAATTAGTATCATAGAAATTTTTGAGAAACTAGTGTATTTCAGGTAGTAACTCGCAAAGAAATGTGTATATTTTTTTGTAGCCACTTTCTATGACATGCTCACTAGTTTTGATACCCATCATCTTCAAATGATCATCTAATTTAGTGTGTGCCATGCATCATGGGAATAAAATTTCTAAAGCATTTTTTTGCAAACTTTTGGACCTTTCAACTTTGTCAAACACTTATTCAGGGGCATCATCGTCATTCAGGTTTAAAGCTTCAAATTAAGTCGATGGACATGCGACATGGTGAAACTCTTCCTCAACTTCCAGCTATAGTAGTTCTCTATAAATCCCTTACTAAAGAGGTGAGTCTCAACCTAGTTGATGATAGTTAGGCCATATTCTTCCAGTATTGATAGTGCTATCTTATTCAACCATATTTGTTGATAATTCATTTTGTTCTTAACAATCTAATAATTTCTTCATCCCCAACTACAAATTGTACACTATAATTTCTCACAATCATTTTACTATAGTTAAACATCCAACACCATTAAAATTTTAATACTACCATTCTATAATGCACAAAATAAATTATTATCCATCGAATTCAATTATTAAAGTTGTAAGTAACACCACATATGCTACAAAATAAAAATTTTACGCACATAAGTAACAAAATATCTAAAAAACATTAAAGGGCCCTCCCAAAATGGTAATTAATTGCAGTGCTTGAAACGAATCCCTTCTTCATTTTATCTCCATGTACAAATATCAACCAATAATCAACATCTGTACAACTAAATTTAAAATGTCAACCACAAATAAACACACAGGCATACGTAACTCTAAAACATTCCCTAAAATACATAATAATTATATTAAAATACCAAAAGTACATGTAAAATATTTCATTTATAAACATTTCATTACCAAGGTATTAAATTTCAATATAATGTACCCCACATCTTAAACACAAACTACTTCCATACTATTTTGCCTACATCCACACAAATTTGTGTAGAGGCCACATAACCATTGAAACACTATTAATTAAACAAAAAATAGATTAAACTCTCAATTTAACACAAATAGGAGTTATAAAAAAGGAATTTACTTAAGTGAGAATTTGTCGGTGGAGAATTTACTCAACGACATACCCTGAGACTGCTTGCCGCTCATATAGCAAGATGAAAACATGGTCTGAGGCATGTTGTCGGCTTGTTCTACATTTGTTTTAGGGGAGAAGGGCTTAGGCTATCTTTTAGGCTCACTTGAGCTGTGCTTGAAAGCATTGTGCGTCATTCCGTCTTTTGAATAATTTTCTTCTTTAAAAATAAGTGTTTTAGAGTGTGAGGACGAAGGACAACTGGGGGCAGCACGGGGACGGTTGGGAGGCTGCTCGACTAGGATGGACGATTAGGACTGTGATCTATGACGCACGGATGCGGCTGTACGCCGTCGTTTCTCCGTATCCGAAATGGATACGCAGAATACGGCGAGATATGACTACATATACGGATTTTTATAATTGTCAAAAAAATAAAAAATATTGTAAAATTAGTATAAAATCTAGGAAAAAGTATAAAATGAGGATATATACTATCACCAAATTGAAAATTACGGTCATAACTATTTAATTTTAAAATTCACGGCCATTTAGATTTGGGGAACTTCTGGGTAATTTAGATTTGGGGAATAATTTTATCTAATTTCATTTGCACTCAAACTCCCATTTTATACTCATTCTACTAAATGAAAAATGTTTCAAAAAAAAAAAGGAAAAACTAAAAAAGAGAGACTTTTTCATGCATTTTTTATGAAAATCATAAATGTAATGGGAATTATAATTTAGAGTGCCATGAAATTTTAATTTTAATGCATTCACTAAATGAAAAATATTTCAAAAAATAAAAAGTAAAAGTGAAAAAAAAATCTAATCACAAGAAGCCACGCTATGTCATAGAGGGTAATTAGAGTATTGATATCCAATTAGTAGTTTACAACGATTTAAGTAAATAAAAATAAAATTACAAAAATATATTTTTTATACATTTTAATTTATGATTAATTGTTGATTTCCCTGCACTAATTTTTAAAGAAAACCAAGATTTGAATCATGAAATTAGATGAGAATTATATCATTCAGAGAAGGTCCATGAGATTATTTTAATTAATTTTTTTTATTTGAATAAAAAAAATTTCCGTGTATAATTTTTTTATTAATAAAAGATCCAATTTTCATGAAGTTATAACTTAATCTATTTGAAATTAGAAAATTTAAAGATAAAAGGAATTTTTTTAACATAAACAAATTTTGGATAAAAAGAAAATATCAAATTGGATAATGTGATTTATGGAGTTAATTAAAAATTATAAAATAACACAAAGACCCCACAAATGTAAATGACCGTGAATTTTAAAACTGGATAGTTATGATTGTGATTTTTAAGACGATATTATATACCCTCATTTTATACTTTTCTCTAAAATCTAACATACCTACCGTCATCTTCACCATTCAAAAACTTGTGATTCACTGTCGGCTCTGTCATCTCCCAAATTTCGCTGCAACCGTAAGCCTTTTATTCTCTGTAAGGCATCTACAATCTCAACGCCTATAAAAATAGCTTGCGATTTAATGGGTATGTATCCAGCCCTCGCTTGTTTTTATTTTATAAGTTGAATGATAAGTGGGTGGGTGCAGTGTGGTTCATGAGAGGCCACGTTTCTTAGTAGAAACAAGGATTTGATTTTTTTTTATTGGCATGGGGTGGCCCGTAGCCCAATTTTAAACTTTTATTATTATAATTATTGTTAAATCAACTGTCATAATTTTTCCTGTCATGATGAAATCAATAGTTAAGTTTTCATTTAACTAATACAATGACTGTCTAGTTGAATTTATAATGCCTAGTGAAACAATGGGTGAAACGGACTATTTAAAATTTACATAACTCTCACTTGACAATTAGATGGTGTATTCTATTCAGCAGATTAGTTAATGGAAACTAAATCTCCAAAAAATTGCCACAACATGATGGAAAAAGCAAAAATTTTAGGGCAAGCAATTAACTTCCAGCCACTTATAATATATCAAAATGATTGCAAGGTGGAAGAAGAAGTTGGCTTCAAACTGCTCACAGTTGGAGGATAATTACAGGTTGTGATCACTTTCGGGAATACCTATCAATGTTTTACTAACAAGTTACTTTTTCTACCACTTTATAGGATTATTTCATAAATTTATACTAGTTTGGAAAAAAATTTACTGAAAGCTGACTACAAAATTTCTAGTCAACTTTCGACCTTCTATTTCTCTGACCACAAAATATGAACATATTGATAGTATTAGTTAATGGAAACAATAGATAAACACTACTTACTTTCCCACATGATAAATAAGTAACTCCCTCTACACC
>NQLW01000092.1:551602-583144 GCA_002312845.1 Kalanchoe fedtschenkoi | reverse complement strand
TTTACTCTTTAAGAACCATGCAGTATTATAGAATCACTGAACTCGGAAACACATTACCTATGTCACCAGGTAATCCTGTTAAAGCAGTGTTGAGATTTGCTGCATTCAATCCTTCGGGAATCCGATAGATTGATGCTGCTTGTGAAAACGTAAGAAAAAATATCAACAATTAAAGGGAAATTTTGCTATTAAAAGAACAAGCTAATACTGATTTTAAAAAAGTACAAGAGAGAAAAAACTATAAATACGGCAAAAGAAACAAATAATTTCTTTCGTCAAGAAAAGATGCTAAACAGAAACTAAATAGAGGGTACGTATAAAGAATCAACCTGGCCTTGAACCATAAGGATTTGTGCAACCATGGCAATGACACCCTTGACAGCATCCAGCATTAGCCTTAAAATTACCAATGGAATTAGTCCACAAAAAAAAGGCAAAGATTGAATTTATGAAGTTGATTAAGAAATGACAAAACAAACCTGATAACATTCACAATAATTCTTGACACATTTGGATCTCTTGCAATTGCATCCTCTTGTTTTGTTTACGCGGGACTCAAAAGCATGCGGATTGCGCACTTGTATCTGATCACGGGCAGTTTGAATAGAGTCTTCGTAATCACTCTTGTTCCAACAATTAATGCAGGCACATGAAGTTCCACAAAACATTCCCAAAGCAAAGCAATCACAGTACCTGCAGGTAACAAAATTAACTTCTGTACGTGTTTTATCATCCACAAATATATATATTAAAAAATGGATAAGCAGCTACTAGTGAGTTTTGGCATAGAGCCCCCCTACAGTTTCAAGCATTCGCTCTTCTTACATTTGCACCGTATTTCTTCCACATTGATGTTTGAAGAACTGAATGAACGCCTGTGATTGTTATAAGCAGATGATGGTGACAGCAACAATTCTGCGGGTGTAATATTTGTCGCTAGTGCACTTGTTTGACCCACTACTACATCAACATAAATGTTAGGCAGCTGCACACTTAATCGTCCAGGAGGATCTCGATTCGGGGTGATTGTTTCCAGTGCCGCAGAATTGATGTTGTTTAGAAAATTAGTGTTAGGCAACTGCACACCATAAGGAGATGTACTGGGAAGAAGAAAATGCAGGTTTCTCGAGAAGTTACCAGACCGCGGCAAATCAGAATCAAAATGTCCAGGCTCACATAGACTAATATTCAGTGCCTGCTGCTGGTAGCCACTCCCCGAGTCCTCCATTTCATACTGCTGTGACATCATTCCTTGAGCGTAAAGATTATCACTCATGGATCCACCGATCAAGCCGCTCTGACACAAGCTAACTCCAGGCAAGTTATAATCCCATGAATTGGTGCTACTCACAACATCTGTCGTACCCACCTGGTCTGTATTACTTGTTGATGACCAGCCAGGAAAATCATCATCTTCAGTGAAAAAAAAGGTTCAATTTTGCCAGCATAAATAATAAATTATTCGACAAATAACACTAGTTTGAAAAATGTTGTTGTTACCTATAGTGAATCCTGGAAAGTCAGCTTCAAATAATTGCTCAGCATCCTGCTCTAGCAAACAAGATTATTCAAAAAATAATCACATCCAGAAATTCATAACACAATCTTCAATTTTCCCCCATTCTTGATCTCTAAATAAATAATACCTTTAAAGATTCTCCACGCTCTTTAGTCAGTTCATCCCCATCAACACCATTCCTCTGAAAGGTCCAATCACACGCACACAACTCCTTCAATTCAATCAATCGCCCTTTAAAAAAATTTCTGCAAAAAAAACAGAGAGAAAAAAAAAACCTCCTCAAGAATAGGGTCATCTGCATTCTCATCAGTCTCTGCTGCTGCATTCTCACTGCTCACTTTCGTCAGCATCACTGCTCCTTCGTCCCTCTCTCCCTGCACATTCCAAGAATATGAAGCGCTAAGGATGAAAATAAGCAAGGCCGGCTGTGCAACCGGATCGATTGCACAGGATCCCAAGTGGACAAAGCCCCAAAATTCAAACGAAGTGGAGGCGACCCACACAGATATCTTCGAATTCTCTGCCCCTAATCCAGGCGAAGTGTCATCCAGCAACCACTGCTGACACCTGGCAGCCGTCCTTCGCAGATTTTTTTCTCTCTTCCCTCCAAAGCAACTCGTGAGTAGTGAGGCTGTAAACCCTAAATTATTTTTTTGCCAATTTATTTTAGTTTGATGATTACGGAATCATGCGCGGTAAAGTTCAAGCCCAATTGAGAAGCAATTAGAAAATTTATTTATTATATTTTTTTATATAACAAGTTAAATGACAATAATTCATATTGGATAAGTCGGATTGAATTATAATTTTCTTAAGTTATGATTTCATATTTTTCGAATGTCACGGTGAATAAAATTGGATAATAAAGTGAACATAATTCTATTGTATGATTTAGAGAAAATTTGTGGCGAAGAAAATACATAGAAAATTAGGAGAAAATTTAAATTTAATTATATTTTATAAATTTCTTTATAGTTTTTTATCTCTAAACAACAAAGAAAAAATGGATTAAAATCTAGAGAGGTCTTTCATTTTTTGTTTGTTTAACATTTTATCTAAACTAAACATAAAGTAAACATTGTATTGCGATACACTTCTTCAAATAAGTTTTTTTTCTTAACATAGAATTTTTGATTGATTACGCTCTGTTTCTTTGCAGATAAGATCATAGATGCGGCTGAAGCAACTGAAAACAAACATTATCTGCCACCTCAACTGCTGCCACATCAATGATCTCAAACAAGTAAAACCGAATATCAAAATGAAGCACTCTCCTGCACATAGTGTCAAAATAGGAATTCGATTGATGTTAGATGACTATTGGTATTAGATTTGGAGAGATTGAGGGGAGGCGACATGGGACGTGCTTGCCACGATCAGAAATTGCACTAGAACAATTTAGAATGTGTTTAATATAAGGAAGATTGTCAATCTTTGTGACCTCTATTTCGGAGGGATGCTGAAGAATGTTGTTGTTGAAACTATCAGAAAATAAATGGTGAAACAGAAATGAATTCAAAAAATCATGAGAGTTGTTGTAGTATATTTATCTACAGATCATGATAATTTTTGTTCAAGTGATTCCAATCCTAGTAAAACTATTGTTTTAAGTTGGTGGGTAACAATATTTAAATCCAACATAAGCAATCAAGAAAAAACACTAAATAACCAAAATTGAAATAACTAATATTTTCGTTAATAAGATCATGTGACAATCAATAAAATATTAACACTTGACAATAAGATTGGTTATTAAAATATAAAACTATGTAGTTTACTATAATAAGGTAAATAATGTAATTTTTTTATTTCAGATGAGTCGAAGATCAGAATAAGACTTCGATGAAGTCAGACGCAATGCAAAACATAGGAGAATAATTAAGAAGGTCCACAAGCTTTGAGAATCATTCAAAGATGAGACAAACTTCTTTAGTGTGCTCAAAAGTCCAAGAAAGGCTGGTCGATGAGGGAATACATGACCAAACATGCAATTCGAATTCAGTGTTGGTCAAGAGACCACTCTGATATGAGCTGTATAGCTCCTTTTTGTTGATCATTTTGTATATTCCCTTATCTCAATTATAGCACTCCTTTTTCGAAAAAAAAAATCAAGAGATCACCGAGAAGAAAATAAAAATTAGACATTTATCTATGTCTAATTAAGTTAAAGTAAAGTAGCCCAAAATATAAAACTAGTCAAAGAAAAATGCAAGAGAAGACCAAAAGAAAGAGCCCATGAGAAGGAAAAATAAGAGAAATGTACGGAGCTTCCCAGAATCCTATGGAAAGTTTAACTAAGGGAATATGCTAGGAATATATCAAGAGAATTGTAGAATCTTAATTATTAGACGTTGCATGAATACATTGGTAATTCATTCAATAAATAAAAGTGAGTACATGAATAAAATGTGATCTTCCTACAAATTCCATTCTCTAATATTTATCTCCATTTTTATTATTTTCCACTTTATATATAAATAATAAACAAAATTACAAACAAAATTAGTACTTAAATTACTTTTTTCTAATAAATATATAAATTAATTTATTTCAAATTAATAAATGAACGAACATGATCATGCCGGATCCATATCCAGTACAACATAGACAATTTACAGCGAAGGTGGTTACGCTCAAAACAAAAATGGTATAACGTAAAATTAGTTGATTTTACTAATAGAATAATTTAGTGAGACATATATTAATTTAAAATTAATTAATAAAATTTAAAATTACGTCATTTTAAATGACTGTAAATTACTTTGACATCACTGGACTCAACATGATTCATGCCAATCCTGGACTCGGCTCTTTTGCAAACCAAGTTAAAAGGGTATTCTTATTACAAACTGAAAACGTTGGTACCCCTTATGTAAAATACACAAAAAACCTAACCGATTCGCCAGCACAAATCGTCTCCATCCCTCACATAAACCCTAGCCCGTCAGTTCAGCACCAACCCAAAGTCTCCATCCCTCACATAAACCCTAAATAGTTGTCGTTCGCTTATGGAGGACTCCGGTCGGAAACGCAGCCGCGGTAGCTCCAAGTCTGCGCGCAAGCATCGTGATAAGGAGCTTCGTCAGCCTAATCACCTAGGTACGCGTGTTCAAGTTGAAAACTTCGCAGGCTCTCAAGTTTTCGAGGTTGATTGATTGCCCATTGCTGCTGCGAGTTGTGATTTGTCGCGAGTAGTTTCACTGTTTTGATCCGTTCAGGGCCTGAGGAATCTGTGGACGGAGGAGTGTCGGATGACGGCAATGAGCCGACGATGGGCGAGAAGCTTGAGCAACTGAAGCTGATGGAGATTCATAAGGATAAACCTGAGAAAAAGGAAGAAGCTCCTGCTGCCCCTCCTACTGCTGATTCAGTTCATGTTTTGCTGAAGCAGGCTCTCCGTGCTGATGATCGTGCTCTTTTGCTGGATTGCATTTACAATCAGGACCAGAAGGTGTTTCTTGTTTGCATTTATTCAGCTTTTTAAGTTTTGATCGTTCCTTATGCTTTTGCAAAACTTCGTTCTAGTGCCCACTCACATAGGTCAACTGATATTTCTCAGGTTATTGCCAACACAGTTTCATTACTCAACTCAGCTGATGTTATCAAATTGTTAAATTCCCTTCTGAATATAATTCAGTCCAGGTACTGCTACCAGTTCTCACCACTTCCTATTCTGATCCATTGATAAATGTGTTTTTTGAACTGTTAGCCTATATTTCTCACTTGCCCTTCTGGGTATGCTAGGCGTGGTGTGTCAATTTTTGCGCCGTGCTTAGAATTGAAGTAAACTTAGACTGTGCTTGGTATAAAGGTTGTCACACTGATAGTACTTATGGCTTCTCTCCTGTTGTTTATCCTATCTGCAGAGGTGCGGTGCTGGCTTGTGCACTTCCATGGCTTAAGAGTCTTCTCCTTCAACATGCCACTGGGATCATGTCTCAAGAGTCTTCATTGACGGCTCTCAACTCCTTATACCAGGTCAGGATTACTTTATTCAATTTTTTTATTTGGATTTATGGGTGAACTCCTCTTCCAGCATTAGGCTGTTTGGCATAAATGTCATTAGTGATGATGAATGCATCTATTGACGCTGTAATATCAGTTGTTCTGCTTCAGCAAGCTAAGACTATTCTGCAGTTCTATTGTCATGTTTTACAGGCGTGGACATATAACCTCATGTATTGACTGTTCAATTTGGTTTTACAATGGTGCTTGTCTTCACATGTACAGTTAATCGATTCAAGAGTAGCGACATACCAGTCAGCTATGAAAGTGGCAAGTTGCCTAGATTTTGTATATGCAGGGGTGAGTGTAGCTGATCTCATATTCTTAGTGTACCCTGTATCGGAAGCCAAGAAGTATAACCTGCTTGGGTTTCTTAAACAGATTATGGATGAAGGCCCGGATAAGGAACAACTGATTATCCCAGTTGTGTATGAGGACAAAAGCTCAGAAGAGCAGTCGGAGGATGACATGGAAACTGATGACGAAGATGAAAATAACAAAGGTGAAGCTTCTGAGGGAAGCGGAAGTGATCTCGAAGGAAATGATGTTATGTCAGCCTGATGTCTGTTTCATCTCTAAAGAGGAAATCACTGCTGTCACAAGTGCGCCCTTGGAGTCGAAGTCAGGTCAACCACCCATGTGGACTAAGCATTAAGTTAGGAGATTTTGTCGCAGGAAGCCTGAGATCAAATTGCCTGTTGGTTTTTTTTATGTTTTATATATGTTGACTCAGGTGCAAAGATGTGTCTGTTCTGCCCCTTGTTCATGTGCGATATGCATCCCTGGAATTTCATGATGGCATACTTAAAATTCCTGAACATAAATTGAAAATGCAGCTATAGAAAGTCAATATTTTGTCTTCCACCTTATTGACAGTGGTGAAACTGTTCCTTATGCCTGAGAAGTTTATACTTGATTGGGAGTTGTAGTTTCGGGCAGACTTTGGTATGCCTTGGGGTCTAGCTGACATGTACCCCTGAATATGGATCAGACGGGGATCGGGGGATGTGCCTCTAAACACCCAGAATCCTAGTGGAAAGTGGTGTATGGCTTGTGGGTCGTTTGTAAACAGGCCCTTCCTACAGGTTATATGAGGTCTTGTTAAACTTCGGTCGAAGCTCAATTATTCTAAGGAAAAATTAGTTTGATTATGTTTCCATGAAATATTAGAGTCATCTTTGGGTGCACCACCATGTGTATCATGAAGGGGAAGTCACGTAAAATAAATTTGACTTTTTAACATGTAACGAGACTGTTCAAATTGTCATGTGTCACTATTCTAATATTTAATCCATGATTACTTAAGAATTGACTCAATTTTACAATCTCAGTCTGTCTTCATATGTATAAATACAAGATACGAAAAAAATGTATGAGATGCGTCCACTTCTCAATAAAACTATGGAGTGAAATAACAGAGATACACAACAGAAACATATACCCCAACAAATAACAAACCCCGCACAACATCAACTGACTGACAACTACATCCCAAGCAGTAGCAACTCTTTTATTCATATAAAACTTTCACAAAATTCCGCAAATATCATCTGTTTCAGTTCCAGCGGTCTTCTTCTTAGTTGACTCCTAAACAGTCGTCCCAGCCAATCCAAAAGTATGCATCACAGCATCCTTTGCACCATCGCCGGTCCGGATAATTTGGAGACTCTCTGCAATACCAAATTTTGAGGCCTAAGTGAAACCAAATGAGATACAAATGTTTCATACTCCGCATAGTCCAAGTTAATATACCGAAATTGTTATTAGCATAAGCTCTCTCATGGATCGCAGACACGGAGCATTCCCTTCTTATAAATAAAAAATGGTTTGAAGTTTAATGATTCATGTATTCAAAGCCGAACACAAATATTAAAATCAATAAGAAAGCCTAGCATTATGGACGAGGGGCCTGGCGTCTCGGATATCGATCACATGGCTGAACGTCAATGCTAAAACCAATACATGTGATTCTATACTTAAATTTAAAGTCCAACATAGGATTAGTCACATTGAAATTTGAATTTTGAATGACATGTCTTGTTCTTTTATAGCAAACTTCTTCTATATTATTCTTTTTATAGCCGATGTGAAATAATGATAATTAAATTTTTAATCTCTTATGTCACATATCTCAAACACAATACTCAAATGAGTGTCAACAATTATATATATAAGCAACCTAAGTATCAATGTATTTATTAATGCGTTGAGCTTGCCTCAGCTTTGCGGGCCTTATACTTGTCTTTAGTGAAATGGCGACTTAAGCGCAACCATAAATTCAAAAATTGATAAAGAACAACTATAAAAATTGGAACATTCAAATAAAATGTCTTCTCGCATCATAAGAAATATGATTTGTCATTAAAGAATGATATACTAAGCCTGAAGATACAGTCGTAGAAGCTGCATTGACAACAATAAAAAATGTGCACTAAAATAAATGCGCAATAGGCATAAGAAGTCATTGCAACTAATTTTTCAAAGAGTTGACAAATTAACGTTTAGGGTGAAGACATCAAAAGAAGAGTGGGGATTGAGAAAGCTAAGAAAGTCCGACTTACATCACTAAGAGGATAACACGAGACAATGAAGATGTTAAAAATTAAAAGCATCGATAGCTAAGTCACACTTTTGGAAACTGTGACAAATGAAAATAAAAAGAAATTGAGAAAGCATTAACGATGTGAAAGTGATAAAGAAGCTTTTGCGATCCTTGTCACATAAATTTAATTATGTGGTTGAATTGAAGAAACAAAGATCTATCTCAAATCATAATAAATGAGCTAGTTGGATCACTTCAAGCTCATGAGTTATGAATGAATCAAGATGAAAGAAATGCAAGCTGCGATCAAGCTTTGCAAAGTAGACTCTCTCTCAAGAAATCATTCATCTAGCAATCAATGGAGAGGACGAGACAACCATGGTGGTCATAGAGGTTCCTACCAAGGTGGACGTGGTGCAGAGGACATACATCCCCAAATTATGAAAGGTCTTAACCAAATAAAATTACCATACTCATAATTGCGGTTGAGGATCATACAATTAAGAAAGAAGAAGATTTCAACAACAAGGTGGTATAGCTGAGGTGAAATGCTAAAACTATAACAAGTACAAACATTACATTTATGAATGTAGTTTTGCTCCTAAAAGTGAGGGAAGAAATCATTTTTCAGAAATATTTGAAGAGAAGATTGAAGAATCATCCATTTTTCTTATTTATCAAGCTGATGAGAATTGTAAGGAAAGTACATGGTGTCTTAACACTGGAGCTAGCAACCATATGTGTGGTTAAAAGGAGTTCTTTACTGATTAGGACATATCAGTATATGGAGAAGTTATATTTGAAAACTCTTCAAAGACTTCTGTTAATGAAAAAACTAAGTAGAAAATTAGCTTACATAATGGAGTAAATAAGTAGATATAATATGTTTATTATTTACCGGCTCCGGAAAAAAATATCATCATTATAGAACAACTCTTGGAGAAAATCGACAATGTGCAGATGAATGAGCATTCTCTCAGTTTGAGAAAAAATAGAGGATATCTAAGTAAAGTTGAAATGATAAGAAATTGACTTTTCATACTCATTATATATAAAGGGCTACTAAAGTACATGAATTTAGTCTTTAAAGACGAATCATGATTTGATTATCTTGATTTTTCTGGCCTAGATTGATCAATCTGATGAACTGTGTGAAGCATGTATCAAAGGTAAATAACATAGACAAAGTTTTGAAGGTGAAAAGTCATGGAGATATAGAAGGCCATTTGAGATTGTTCATACAAATGTAGTAGGTCCATTTAACATACCATCAATTGGAGGAAATCGCTATTATATTACATTCATTGATATTTTAAGCAAGAAAGCATGTGTTTACATTATAAATGTAAAGTCAGAAGCTTTGGATAAATGAAAGGAATTTAAAGCAATGATAGAGAAGCAAAGTGGCGAGTATTTGGAGGTTCTAAGATCTGATGGAGGAGATGAGTATACCTTCAAATTATTTAATAACTTTAGTACAATGCATGGAATTGTTCATTAATTAACAACTACATACATGTCTCAACAAAATGGAGTGACGAAATAGAAGAATCATACAATTATTGATACGGAAAGAAGCATGGTGAAAGGACAACACCTGCTGAGAATATATTGGTTTGAATCTGTTTTGTGTGCAGTTTTTTTGTCGAATCGATGTCCAACTATATAATTGGACTCCTAAGACTTTTTGGGTGCATTGGATATGCACATGTACTTGATCAAAGAAGGAAAAACTAGATGACAAAGGTGAGAAATACATTTTTGTTGGTTATGATAAATAAAAAAAGGCATTCAAACTACATAATCTGGTCACAAAGAAATTGATCATCTGACATGGTGCTGAGGTCAATGAAGAATATTGTTGGAGGTGGAATAAGAAAGAAAATGCAACACATGATTTATTCTTTAATGATGATGATATAGACAGAAATGTGAACGACCATAATCAAAATGATGGTCCTAGTCCTCCATCAAGTCATGAACCTATATCTCAAGGATCACATAATGAAAAAACAAGTAATTTCAATTACATTAGCAAATTAAGGGGAGCACCATCAAAAACAAGAAGTCTAACAGACATCTATCATACCACTAAACTTATGGATTACTTTCTATTTTATTTGATGGAAGGATGTGATCCAACCACATATCAAGTTGCAGTAAATGACAAGAGATGGAAAGTTTCGATGAATGTGGAAATTGCTTCCATACAAAGAAATAATACATGAGAGCTAACAAATCTTCCAAAGGGGCATAAAGAAATTGATGTGAAATCGGTATGTACGAAGAAAAAATGAATCAAGAAGGAAAAGTGGAGAAACACAAGACAAGACTTGTTATCAAATGTTACAAGAAAAGATACAGACTTGACTATGATAAAGTGT
Organism: Kalanchoe fedtschenkoi; assembly: GCA_002312845.1. NCBI lineage: Eukaryota > Viridiplantae > Streptophyta > Magnoliopsida > Saxifragales > Crassulaceae > Kalanchoe > Kalanchoe fedtschenkoi. The sequence goes on along the minus strand of NQLW01000092.1, from coordinate 572,694 downwards.
GCCTCAGTAGCAAGAATTGATACTTTTAGACTTCTCGTAGCTCTTGCGGCACAAAATAAAAAAATTTATCTAATGGATGTGAAGTATGTATTCTTGAATTGTTATTTAGAAGAAGAAAATTACATTGTGCAACCATCGGGATAGATCAAATAAAGTGAAGAAGAAAACGTTTAGTGTCTGAAGAAAACCTTAATAGTAGTTGGTTAATTGTAGTCAATAGTGGTATGTCTCCATGTTCCTGATATGATTTTCACATGAAATAAACACTACTTGGTTAATAGTAGTCAATTCCATGAAAATATGTCAACATAAGTCATGTCTTAAATATGTGAACATTTTTATCCATATCAGCCTTCTTTTTTTTAAAAAAAAACTGTTTTTATTAAATATAAATTACAACACACACACCCGACCACAGGGGATTCGAACTCTGATCGTGGGAATTGTAAGGATTCACCCCTCACCCTCTTTACCACAAGGCCACACTCCTGATGACATATCAGCCTTCTTTTTTAAAATCTACTTGAATCTAATTATTTCCACACCATTAGGAGGATAAACAAATAATGAAAATCTCTTAGATGAAAGACACTATTATTTTGGAATAACCTTTTCCAAAAATGAAGAAATGTCACTCCATTGGATGAGCAACAAGAGTCTCTCAATGCCAAATAAAGTATAGCTCTAGAAAGAACTAGTTTTATGAATGATATATATAAATAAGTCAAGGGGAGAAAGTCGGAGTTTTTAAGAAAGGAATTCTAACACTACCATCTAATTAGTAAACATCTAAAAAAACCATGGAGAAAAAATATAAAAAGAAAGAAGCTCTTAGAGAAGAAAAGCAACAGAAAAGCCTGAACCAAAACATATATTAGAACAACTTCTCTAATGCTAGCCATCCTGATGATCTAATATCTGAAGTTCCAGAGACTCGGTTTACAATATGAGACAAACAAGGAGGGAGGAGCAAAAAGATCAGTTTTCAGTATGGAATGCGGGTCAGGAGAAGCGGCATCATTGGGTCGGTTGGTCCTCTGTTTGACGGCCAATTAGCGATGGAGGATTAGGGTTGTGAAGCTTGAGATAGACTAGGGAAGGGCTTCTTGCGAAGCTTGCTTGGCGGTTTTGGGAATAAGGGTCTCTCTGGGCACGATTCATGGCTTTAAAATATGGGCATCCCTCGCTGATTTCATTATCACCGTCAAATGGGTCGGCTGTTTGGTGTACTATTCGCCCCTACGTCCTTTTACTGCAGGCGCGGGTAGTATGGGTGATGGGGAATGGTGCGCTGAAAATCAATCATGCTTTCCCGAACAGGAATGTGAGTGCGGACTTGGAAAGCTTTTCGGTGAAGAAAATATTAGAGGACTCTGAGAAGTTGTCAAGGTGCCCTGCAGATATCCGGGAGTCCTAACGTCGAGTCCTGCTGCATGAGGGAACGCGGGATCGTTTGGTTTGGCCGGAAAATGCTTCGGGTCAGTTCACTCCAGCTGACTTTCTCTCTACTATCTATCCAGGTCAGGGTGGTCATGATTTTGATTGGCTATGGGCTCCTTGGATCCCCCGGAAGATTGGAGGATTTCTGTGGTAATTATTCAATAATGTAGTCCCTGTGGATTCCAGGATTCAGAGTAAGGGTATCTCTCTTTATTCGCAATGTCGCTGCTGCGATCGCCCAGTCTGTGAGTCGATTCATCACCTTTTTATTACTGGGGATCTTGCTCGCTCCTTGTGGTTTTCAATGGGAAGGAGGCTTGATAAACCATGTGCTACATCTCTATTTCAGTTGAGATGAACCTGGCTCCCCTTGAGGTCAGCAAGGTCGTAGGCTGAATTTGTCTCATGTGTGGCGGTTGGGTGCGGCCTGTGGGAGATCTGGTGTGAGCGGAATAGGAGGATCCATGACACTGCACAAGGTAGGTACTGCGTGATCCGAAAGGTTTGGAGTTGGATGCTCAGGTTGATTCCACAGTTTAAAGTGAAGGTACCCTTATCTTCGGCAGATATTTTATCCTTAGAGAGCCTGTGTCTTCCTGTTCTGCCTGTTTCGATCAGGCGAGTAAGGTGGGTTGCTTGGGATCCGGGACCGGGGCTTACGCTTAACACAGATGGCTCTTCGGGGCTTCAAGGTTCTTCAGGAGGAGGGGTTATTCAGGGAATTTTGGGCGAGCCGAAGCTCCTGTTTGCGTCCAAGTTCAGTGTTCCATGTTCTAGCGTAGTTGAGGAGTATGAGGCGGCTTTGCAGGGTCTTCGGTTGGCGAGAGAACATGGCCTATGTGTTGTGGAATTGCAGAGCGACTCAAAGGTGTTGGTCAAATCTATTACGGGAGCAGGGGAATGTCCTTGGTCGTGCACCTATATTTTGCGTGAAATCAAACAAGTGATGGATGGTATCCGGGTAGTTCATGTGTATCGCGAGGCTAACTGAGTTGCTGATAGGCTTGCACATTTTGCTATGGAGGTTGGGTCCCTAGTTTCTACTTCTTCGCAGCCTTTCTCTTCGGAGGTGTGCGCGGCTCTTCGATGGGACGGGATTTGGGTTATGTATGGTAGGCGTGGGTAAATGAATTTGTATTGTCTTTGGTGGGTAGGTGTCTCGGCCATACTAGGTGCCATCCCTCTTGTCGATTCCTCTACCTGGTTTTGTATTGCTTTTTGCTTTAATAAAATATTTAATTAAAAAAATAATAATTTGAAATGCTAGTGGATTTTATAATCAAGGTACTAAGTATAATCTCAATTATCTGATTTCCAAATTCAATCCTCATTGTTTGTGTATTTTAGAGCCAAAAGCTAATAGTAGGAGGTTGCAATATCTTAGTAGAAAGATGGGTTTTTCTTCATACTATTATAATGAAGATGTCAAACACCACATTATTATATTTTGAAGTAGTGAAGTCACTTTCAATCAAGTGAAATATGATGATCAAGTTGTTACAATGGGGGCAACCCATACTTAATCATGTAAAAATATATTTTTAAGTTTCATTTATGCTATCTGCTCTAGGCATGCCATAAGAAAAATTTTGAATACTCATTGTACTCTGAATTCTCTTGTTCAAGATCCACGACTGATGGAAGGAGACTTTAATGTCATTTCGAGATGGAATGAAAAAATAGGAGGTAACCTCTTTGATGATGGTAGTATGATGGATTTCAATTCCTGCATAGTCAAAACTAGACTAATTAATATATTGATGCTTCTGATAATCATTTTTACTGGACCAATATCAACAAGGCACTAGAAAAATTTATAAAAAGTTGGATAGAGTTTTTTATCAATTTAGAGGCTTTCTTAAAGATCTTGACATCAAGTTATCTTACCTCCAAAGAATTTAATAAAATCACATGCCAATGCTTATTGGTCTTGACAAATCTATTCTAGCTTCCTTTTCCTTTAAATTTCAAAGAATGTAGTGTGGGCCTCAAGGATTTAATTAGCTGGTGAAGGAGAAATGAAAAGAAAAGAATCATGATAATAGTCTTCTCAATTTATCAATAAAAATGCAACATCTCAAATGCTGCCCTAGGAGCCAGAATAAGGAAGTATTTGAAAATGTGAAATGACATATTGATAATCTAAAGTTCAATATTCAATCTTTGGATGATTCCCGGTTAAAGAAATGGGACGATGATACCTTCAGGAAGCTTCAGAATGAAAAGGATTCTCTGCATGAATGACAGTTAAGAAAATTCATGTTCTTGGAGGATAAAGCTAGGATGCATTGACTCAAAGAGGGAAACAAAAACACAAAAATATTTGAGGCTGATATTGAGGATATAGAAAGGCAAAATAGGATCAAAACTAAATTAGATGATGGCTTTGAAAGTGAGAATCCTAGTGTTACCGACAAGGTGGCTTCAGAGTTTTTTTTTTTTTTTGAGATTTTCAAGGGATCAAGGTATTTCCACTTTCCATATCTGTTTGATAATATTCCTAAGCTTGTCTCTGATTCTGACAACAATACTCTTATAAAAAAAACTTGAGACATTTGAAATCAAGCAAGCTGTCTTTGATTTAAGCCCAACTAATGCTTCTGGTCTTGATGGATTTAGAGGTTATTTTTATCCGTATTGCTGGAGTTTGATTGAAGGAGATGCTATCACAGTTATTCATCAATTTTCGGAGCCAAGTACTTCAATTCATAAAAGCATTTCTTTTCCCAATATTTGCCCGATTCCAAAAGTGCAAAATGCTAATTATTTGAAGGATTTAAGGTCAATAAGATTGTGTAATTTTAGCTTTATAATTATCTCCAAGATACTTTCCACAAGACTTGCTTCTTTGCTTCCAAGAATCATATGTTCATAGTAGTCAGGATTCATTCAAAACAGAAGCATTTTTGAGAACGTTACTTTGGCTCATGAAATAGTAAGAGATCTAGGTAAAAGGACTAGAGAAGGTAATGTTATTATGAAGATTAATCCATCCAAAGCCTATGATAGAGTTAGTCTGACATTTCTTCATGAAGCCATGAGAGCCTTTAGTTTTCATAAATTTTGAATAGACCTGATTTTTAGAATGTATAACAATTGTAGGTATTCAATAAAAGTTCAAAGATCTAGCCATGGTTTCTATAAAGCAGGTTGTGGGTTGACACAAAGAGATCTCTTATGTCCTAGACTTTTTGTTATAGTTATAGACATCCTTAGCAGGAGGATAAACTATTTCATAGAATAAAAGAAAATTAAGAAATATCATTGCTTCATAAGACTGAAAGTTGTATCTCATCTGTTACTTGCTGATGATATTATAATTTTTACTACTGGTTCAACAAATTTTCTCAAAAATTTGATGAAACAACACATCAAGATGTTATGTCAAGGTTCATGTCAGATCATTAACTATGAGAAGAGCAGAATTTCCACAGCCAAAAAAGCATCCATGATGCAGTTTAGAAGACAGCTAAATATCACAAACTGCTAGGTTAGCAAATTTTCAATAAGATATCTCAGAATTTCTTTAATATTTTAATTTTCTAGTGTAAAAAATTCAAAGCAAATTTTCTGGAATCTATTCCAAGCTTTTATATTGGGGAAGTAAGCTCATAATCATAAATTCAACTCTCCAATCTATTCCAATGTATGCTCTCACGGTTCTGCTTGTTTCTCAAATAATAATGAAGAAAATTCAAAAGAGTATTAGGGACTTCCTGCGGAATAGTAGACATTAGAAGAAATGAAATTGGGTTACATGGGATAAAATTTCTAAACCAATTAAAAATGAATGTCTGAATCTGATAGATTTAAATTGTAGAATTGTTGGATCCACACTCAAAACCAATTGGCAATGAGTGGGGGAGCCCAACTATATATTAGGATCAATTTAGAGCTTCCACTGGGCGATGTGGGATAAACCACTATGCTCAACACTCCCCCTCACTTGCGAGGACCTTCGTTAACCTCGACAAGTGGGACTTCGTGCGGACCTAGTTAACCGTCACGAGCATGTTCTAAGAGTGCGGTCAAAACCCGCTCTGATACCATGTAGAATTGTTGGATCCACACTCAAAATCAATTGGCAATGAGTGGGGGAGCCCAATTATATATTATGATCAATTTAGAGCTTCCACTGGGCGATGTCGGATAAACCACTATGCTCAACATAAATCAGAACATATTTTGCCTTACAACTAAATTAGCTTGGAGTTATCCCAAAGGCAACTTTGTGGTTTTCCTTCATGAACAATAAATACAAAGTCTTATCCTCTAGTAGTACAGGTTTAAAATTTTGGAAGGATATAGTTCATGTCATTCAAAAAATATACAACAACAATTTTTTAAAAAAATTGGGAAAGATAAAGCCATCTTTTGAAGATAAAAATGGTGGCCAATGGATGATATTTTTATCAGTCAAAATCTGAGTACAGATGAGTTCGTGCAAGATATTTAGAGAGATGATTTTACAAAATAAATCTATTTAAGCTATTTGCCTCCTCAACTAAATTGAGAAGATATCACTCAACCAATCAGATGATCAGCTAGTTTGAAAATAGTCTAAGGATGGATCCTTCTCAACAGCTTGATTCATAAACAAATTGTACCCAGTTGATTCAAGCTTAATATAGTGGTGGTGCAAATTCTGGCAGAACTGAATACCAACAAAATATAGCTATTTTATATGAAAATGCCTAAACAATGTTGTTCTAGTTGATGATCTGATTCAGAAAGCTCATATGCAAATAGTCTTCAAGTGTATTTAAAGTAAAAAGAATGATACAGAAAGCATTGATATCTGCTTATTCTTAGTTAAAAAGCCCAATCATTATGGAAATTTATGGATAGAATTTTCAACATACATATTCAATATCATTCTTTTCAACAGGCAACCCTTGTTTGGATTAGAAATACAATAATTTCTACTCACTTTGGGTGCTTGATATCCTTTGTTCTAAATGTTTTAGAAATTTGAAAATGGAGGAACCTTTGCAAATTTGAAGAGGCAACAGATGCAGCAACCCCTCTTTCAAAAGTTATTTTGCAGCTGCAACAACTCTCAAAATATATTCACCTTTCATCAAAAGCTTCATGGACTGAAACAATATCATTACAATGTTTACAAATTATTATTAAAATTGCAAAAATTAAAACGGTGAAGTGGGTCAACTGGTCTTCTTTCGAAGCAGAGGTATCCTTAAATATCAGTGGAATTTTTTCAGGATGGGGTAGCAGAAGAGGAGAAGTCTTCAAAGATGAAGAAGGCAGAATGACTAAAGGATTCTTTTTCACATCAAATTCACATAAAGACTTCAATCAAGCCTCATTCACAACTTTTATCATGGGATACAAGATTGCAAATCTCTACAACATCCAAGTTAATACCATCCAAAGCGATTGTGAATCACTGATCGATGCTATGAAGAGTAAAGGAAGGCTGTCGTGAAAATGTGCAAATTACATCATTGACCTATGAAAGTGGAGTCAAAATCAATCCTTCCATCATATTTCAAGTCTGGGGGGCTATTAGAATATTAGCAAATGATTGTGCAGAGGATTTTATGATCCTTTCATCGATGAACCAATGTTCGTATCTCATCAAGATTATCTTAAGATAAGATCAAATTAGCATTCCGAGATGCAAAAAGAGCAGAGTCTAAACGGATAGCTGTTTTTTGAGAATCCTTCTATGGTAGAGATGTTGTATCTCAGAGCTCCTTTTTCACATCGTAATTCGCCTGGTTGGGGCTTTTCCAGCTTTTTAATAAATTTATTTTAAAATAATTATTCAAAACTTTAAGGTTGTGTTTAGTTTATGAAAAATTTGAGAGAGAAAATTTTGAGAAAAAATAAGAGTGAATCTCTTGTTTGATTTAAGGAAAATTACGGGAGACAAAATTAGTTGAGAAATGAGATGGAAAGTTATAAAAAACAATTGAACACTTCTCATGCTTTTTCCAACACTAACAAAATAAAAGAAAATTGGATATATTTCAATGGAAATTCCCTTTCGCTCCCATTTTCATTTCCTCCTTATGCTTCCTAAACCAAACACACTATAAATTTGGAGGTTTCTGTGTATCACATCCCCACAATTTTTTTCTTGATCCTCCCCAATATAAATTTTCCCAAATGGCATCCCTCCTTAAAAACCTATTAAGCCCAACCGTTGCTTAAAAATCTATTTTTTGGAACCGGCTTTTGAAACGACGGTTGGATTAAACTCAATCATTGTTTCAATATGACGTTGGGTTGGGATTGGGCAGCTTACTGACTGGGTAGTCCAGTCAGTGTTTATGTCAACAAGCGCCAATTTGAAACTGGGTCAAGATTAGGGCATACCACTATTTTGTACGAAGATTTGGCTATAATTTCTAGCGCCGATTTGAATGAAAGTTGATCTTCTAGAGACGGTTTCAAACTGCAATAGATCTATCAAACAAAACTACGGTGTTTTACTTATCCGCTACAACAGTTACCTGCGGTTCAAAACCCATCCCCACTTGGCGGGCCACTACCGGGCATTCCAGGAATCTTATTCGGTGTGTTTGTCTCCTTGTCTCCTTGTTTGTTCATGTAGTCCAACTTGTCCAAATAGCCGTTCAGATTTTGATGAGGCAGATTTGATACCAACAATAATAGTTCACAGCTTTCATTGGCCCACTTCTTCAATCACTGTTTAAGAATTCAATACTTCTGGTGGTTTGAAGAAGATGAGGTTTTGCTGTCCTAGGTAGACCCAAAGGCCTTCTTAATGGATTCAAAGTGGAAGGCTGATCTGAAGTTGTTCATAATCTTCCGTGAGCGATTTAGTTTCAGAACTATTTCTCACGTTTAATGGCAACATGGCTGTCCTGTCTCTCATTCTCTGAGTTATCCATCTCATGTTTTTGGTGTTCCTAATAGGTGTAGATCTCATTCTAGGACAACATCTTTCTCAGCTCTGGTTTGCTATGATGAGAGACTGTAGTACAGTTACAGTGTGTGACTCCTTTCTAGCTCCTGCCAATACAGTTGGGATCATTGGAGGGATGTCAGCTGGTTCTAGTCTGAAGTTTCTGAAAAAATTAGTTACTTGGTGTTCTTCCACCTCCGGTGATGGAGAGGGTGGTGCTGTTCCTTTTGTTCTTTGCTCCGATCCAACACTGCATAGAGAAATGTCAGCTCACGAGAAAAATATTGTTCCTTGTAATTTTGAAACTGAAAGGCGGGATCGAACTTACATTGTGAATAATCTGCTGCAGAAAAGAACATTCCTTGAGAAGGCAGGTGTTGGGTGCATAGTGATGCCTTGTCATATATCGCATTTGTGGTACGATGAGGTATCTAGAGGGTGCTCTATCCCCTTCTTTCATGTGGGAGAGTGTGTCGCTAAAGAAATCAAGGAAGCAAAACTGAAACCAGCTGAAGCTGGCAGCCCACTTCGCATCGGGGTTCTGGGCACAAGTGCAACCCTGTCAGATAGGATTTATCAAGAGAAGCTTCAGAAACAGGTAAATAATATCTGTGAGCGAAAAGTCATTTGATTTCAGGAACATGCCTGCACTGAAAGCATTGAAATGCTTAAATGGACATATTGCTCAAGTATAGGCTTAGAATTCAATAAAACGCGTTTCTTTGTTGATAGGGATTTGAAGTAGTAATACCTGACGAAGCAACCATGGAACAAACTGTAAATCCAGCCATACAAGCACTGCACAGGGAGGACATAGAAGGAGCTAAAACTTTGGTAAGGGCTGCACTTCAACTTCTTCTAGTGAGAGCAGTGACCACCATCATACTGGCCTCTGATGACTTACGAGATCTGCTTCCAGGGGATGATCCTCTGCTTAAGAAGTGCGTAGACCCCATGGATGTGTTAGTCAGATCAATTATGAAATGGGCTGGGTCTGCTGGACAGGGTTAATGTTATTATCACAGACAGCAGAATAAGTTCTGCAACTCCCCTGCAGTCGTTGGCACAAATTGTTAGATTGGCTTCCCTCATATTGAAGAAGCCAATAGCATATAGGGATAGGGATCAAGCGGAAGTTCATTATTATCTGAGATTGCATTTTTATGGCACAAGATTGTATAAAAATTTGAAACTATGGTATTCTTAATGTAACTAATGACATAGTTATTCGATTTCTTTTACAAAAACTAAAAAATAAAAACAGTCTGTCACACAACTGGCGTGAATTTACACGATTTGCAGTATTCCATCCAATAAAAATGCTACGCCTAGATAACACACTGAGTTTGATGGCCTAGTAGATGATTCTCCAAGAAAGGCATTGAAATGCTAATTTGCAAGCTCCTCCATTAAGCCCTGTAAATCATTTTGGAGTGCAAGAACGTGATGATAAGATTCGCAGGTGAATGTGCGAGCAAGAATAGGAATAGAACTTGGGGCGAACCTGAGCTATGAAGGGCTCTGCATCTGTACGTTTGAGAAAATGTATGGAGTGAGGAGCCAGATTAGCAGACTTGTCACTGAGCAGTACATCACCAATATCATCAAGGACCCTGACCTGGATATACGGATCTTTGGGAGGCACAAAGTCCTGTAAAAGACAGATAAAAGTTTGTCTGTAGGCATTTTATAATGCACTTGCTCTAGCAGAAAAGAAAAAAGGACAGCAATAGTTCATTCACACAAACTGGCAAAATTGAATCACCTAAGCATTCCTCACATCATCAATATAGAAGGTGTTACAGATAAATATGAGTGTGCTTGAACTTACAACAGTCAAATCCAGCTCCATTTCAGACATATACGAATCCAAAGCAGCTGAATGATTCTTAAAATATTCAGTTTCTGAAAAGTTGAGCTTCCCTAATATTTCCTGAGGAAGCACAGGCCCAACCTTCCATCTCAGACTTCGAACAATATCTGCACGATTGTACCTACAGGATTATGTAGCTTGTCAGTGACGCAACCTCAAAGAATTGAAGTTTGGACCAAATGCCCGAAACCATCATTTTAATATTAATGTTATGATTAGTAGTAGAACAGTCCACATCTATGGAAAATATTACATGTACGCCATCAGGCAGCGCTTGTTTCTAACAAGGGCAAGATGATGGATGAGGGCGCCAAAATGGTCTGGATTCTTAGTTGCTTGTGTGTCCAGTCCCTCATCCTGAATTTTTCTGCAGGAAATAGAAACAGTCAAAAAGATGAAAGATTGATCATTCATAACTGACATCACCCAATCTTGTTAAGCAAACATTTAGAGAAAAATGGTCTTAACAATTTCAACCTTATCAATGTCTGAAGCTCCACATGATGGGTACTGCATTCCCTAGTTACTTGATCGAATAAATCAGCCTATAAATACCGTTAATATCCAAAATCCATATCAAAACCAATGCTGTTAAAGCAATTTGAGCACTGCATACACCCTCTTAGCAATTAATGAAGCCATTCTCAACTCAGAGAAACACTGACGGTTTGAATTGAACTCAAATAACTGGAATCTCAGCTTACATTGTAAGCGCTAAGCTGCTCACTTTCGCAACTGGCAAGCTCTTTCACAAGCTGGCACGCCTTCCTCCCATACATGGTTCCCAAGTGGACAAAGCCCCCAAAATTCAGACCAAGTGCAGGCGACCCTCGCAAGATATCTTCGACTGCTCTGCCCCTACCTAATCCAGGCGAAGTGTCATCAGGCAGCGCCTCAGCAGCCAATTCTCACACTTGGCAGCCGCCCTTCGCAGATTTTTTTCCTCTTCCCTCCGAAGCAACTCCTAAGCAGTGAGGCTTTAAACCCTAACTAACTTTTTTTGTCAATAAATTATAGTTTGATGGAAGCATGGGTGTTCTAGCTAATTTTCATGCTAGCAATTAGAAATATTATTTATTAAATTTTTTTTATAACAAACTAAATAATAATAATAGGGGTGTAAATTTGATTATTAACCGACCAAATAGAATGGTTAACCGAACCGGTTAATTGAACGAGAAATCCATTAACCCTGAACCGAACCAAATTTTTGGTTAACCGAAAATTCGGTTAATTTCGGTGGGGCAGTCGGGCGACGCGCAAGGGCGGATCCAGAAAAAATATTTAGAGGGATCAATTATCAAAAAATATTGTGTTGATATATACATATTGTATATTTTTAATTTGAGAGGGGTCATTTGATTTTTAAAAAGTTAAATATGACTGTTTTTATAATTTCATAATATAAATAATACATAAAAATAAAGAGGATTTTTTTTTTCACCGGGGTCAAATGACCCGCCTACCCTTAAGGTAGATCCGCCACTGGCGACGCGAGGTGGGGACGGTGAGGGTTGGTCGTCAGTCGGGCGACAGAGCTGGGGTAGTCGGGCGAGGGCTGGTCGTCAGTCGGGCGAGGGCGACAATGCTAGAACTTGGAATTTTACCTAGATCGAACTTCGAAGGAAATTGATTCGATAAATGAAAGGGAAGGGAGCGCCTCAGATTGGCCAGGTGGGGACTGCAGTGCTTGGAGGTAGTTCCTCCAAGAGTTTAGGCTGACATAGTCTAGTTTTCTTTAGTTCGGTGGTAAGTCGTAGGTTGTTTAGCTTGCGTAGGCGCTCAACGCTGTCGGTTTCCTTGGTGTGTAAACGCTTCACGTCGTTTTCTTGTCTTTTATAAAAAAATTTCAGTTTGTTAAAAAAAAGATGAAAGGGAAGGGAGAGATCAAAACGGCAGAGTACATTAAAAAACGACAGGATTTGATTCGGTTAATCGGTTAACCGAACCGAATTTCTCGGTTAACCACGGTTAATTTTTACTGTTAATTTCATTCGGTTAACGGTTTTAACCGTATAGTGAACACCCCTAATAATAATAATTCATATTGGATAAGTCACTTAGTTTAATTGAATTATAATTTACTTAAGTTATAATTTCATATTTTTCACTAAAAATGTGAGGGAGAATAAAATAAGAAAAATGAAAATAATTCTATGCTATGATTCTGATAAAATTTGGGGAGGAGAAAAAAAGTAGGACAAAAATTAAATTAAATTAACTTATGTTTTATAAATTTTTTTATATTTTTTTATCTCTAACTAGCAAGAAAAAATGAATTAAAATGTAGAAAGGTTTCTATTTTCTTTGTTTTACGTCTAACCTAAATTAAACATAAAGTAAGCATTGTATTGCGATACACTTCAAGTAAGTTTTTCTCTCAACATAGGATTCTTGATTAATTATTCTTTGCTTCTTGACAGATAAGGTCATGGATGCGGCTGAAACAATTGAAAAACAGACACTATTTGTCACCTCAATCGCTGTTACAAGAATGGTCACAAACAAGTAAAACCAAACATCAAAATGAACCCCTCTCCTACAAGTAGTGTCAGAATAGGAATTTGATTGATGTTAGATGGCTACTGGTATTAGATTTGAGGAGAGTGAGGGAAGACGACATGGGAAGTGCTGGCCACAACCATAAATTGCGTAAGAACAAGTTGGAATGTGTTTAAAATAAGAAAGATAGTCAATCATACTATCTCTGTTTCGGCTGATATGCTGAAGAATGTTGTTGCAGTGGGTGCCAAAAAAACTATGAGGCTTATTCTGGTGTGTTTATCTATGGATCATGATAATTTCTTGTCAAGTATTTTCAATCCTAACAAAACTACTATTTTGAGTTAGTGGGCAACAATATTTGACTCGAATATAAGCAATTAAGAAAAAAAAACTAAATAACCAGAAGTGAAATAAATAATATTTTCGTTAATAAGATCATGTGGCAACCAATAAAATATTAACACCTGACAATAGGATTGTTTAATGAAATATAAAACTATGTAGTTTAGAGTACTATTGTAAGGTGAATAAGATGATTTTTTTTATTTCAGATTATAATCCTTCTTACAAATAATAAATCACTCTTCCAGATGAGTCGACAAACAATAAATCACTCTTCCAGATGAGTTGACTCAGTTTAGAATAAGACTTCGATGAAGTCAGGCGTAGTGAAAACATTGGAGAATAATTAAGAAGATTCATAAGCTATGAGAATCATTGGAAGATGAGACAAAGTTATTCAGTGCGATCAAAAGTTAAAGAAAGACTGATTGAAGACGAAATACATGACCAAGCGCACAATTTGAGTTTAATGTTGGCTCTAACATCAAGAGAATATTGAGAAGAAAATAAAAATTAGGCATTGAGGGGGTGTTGAATATAATGTCTAATTAGGTTAAAGTGATGTAGTTCAAAATATGAAGCTAGCCTAGGAAAAATGTAAGAGGAGACCAAAAGAAAGAGTCCGTGAGAAGGGAAAATAAGTGAAGGGTATAAAGCTTCCTATAATCCTATGGAGAGTCTAACTAAGAAAATATGTTAGGAATATACCAAGAGAATTATAGAATCATAATTATTAGACGTTGCATGGAATACCTCTCAATAGTCCATTTCCTCATGAAAGTAATAATATAAATATCTTATGTATCTCATTGATAATCTATTCAATAAATAAAAGTGAGTATTTGAATAAAATGTGCTATAAATTACATTCTTTAATATTTATTTCTATTTTCAATCGTCTTTACATATTTATACATAAATAGTAATCAAAATATAAACAAAGTTACAAACAAAATTAGTATTCAAATTTCATCTTTTTAGTAAATATATACATTATATTTTTTCAAATTAATAAAAATATGTCACAAATATCTTTGTCCGGATTACCCTAAAAGAGCCCTGTCCTCAATACACTTGCGCTGCTTCTATTGAAACAATGCATCGAGCGCGTTCATCACAATCTCAGTAAGGAAAAATAGAATTCAAAAGCAAACATACCGAATAAAGCGATTTTGATAAAAAATTAAATAATTTGAAGCAAATATTTGTGATGTTAAGTACGGTCGCCGATTCGTTTTTCTTTATAGATCGGTGTTTGAATTTTGCGATGATGGTTTTTCAGATTTCAATAAATATGTAATTCCACAAAAACAAAACTCTTGATTCATTTTATTCAATATCTATATTTTGGTACTTCACTTTAACGGACTTCCATTTACCACTAAGGCTAAGGTGTTCTTTTATTATTTTTATTATATTTTATTAAGAGGTGACTTTTATTATATTAAATGTTGAATGAATTAACCTTATTGTATTGAATGATAATTTGAAAATTTTGATTCATTCATTATCAGTTTGACTTCTAAATGTATTCAAAGCTGAATCAAAACTCGTCTAACGATTAAAATTAGGGAAAAAATTCAAAAGGGGCCTTGAACTATCACTACTTACCTAATTGCGTTCAGAACTATCACGATTTCCAAAAAAGGACAATGAAAAAAAATTGGACTGATTTTCTAAAATAAAATTTACCATTACATTAGTGAACTGATATTATTATAAGACTTAAATTTGTGTGCGAAAATTACATCATTTGGTTATCAAAATCACTTATATTGTTTTGCGCATATAAAGAAAACAACGTGTTTTGATAACCAAACCACGTAATTTTCACACACAAATATAAGTCTTATAATAATATTAGTTTTGTAATGTAATGCTGAATTTGATTTTAGAAAATCAGTCCAATTTATTTTCATCGCACGTTTTTTAGTAATCGTGGTAGTTCTGACCGCAATTGGGTAGGCGGTGGTAGTTCAAAGCCCTTTTGAGTTTTTCCCTTAAAATTATCATAAGTATATATTACACATTTTACTTTTTCAATCAAATCGTATTTTCATTTTTAATTTTTTTTCTTTTTATTGTATTTCATGTTTGAATAAATAAATTACATTTTAAAAATATATTTACATTTCAATCAATTTTTATAAAAAAATGTGAAAATGGTAAAAAAAATAATCATTAAAATGTTTAAAAAGTGAATCATCAAATGACAAAAAATCATTTAG
This sequence comes from Kalanchoe fedtschenkoi, assembly GCA_002312845.1. NCBI lineage: Eukaryota > Viridiplantae > Streptophyta > Magnoliopsida > Saxifragales > Crassulaceae > Kalanchoe > Kalanchoe fedtschenkoi. The sequence goes on along the minus strand of NQLW01000092.1, from coordinate 557,411 downwards.
CTATAAAAACTCAAATTTGTGTACAACATTCAACATTTAATACAATTAAAATTGCTTGTCAAAGTGCTATCATTTTTAAAAACTTTCTTTTCAATTCAAATTCATGCATCTATAATGTACATGTGTATTACTTATTTAACCCCCAAAAAAAGAAAACTAGCAATGCCAAACATTTAAAGAGCCACATAAAAGCTATCATTTTGATTTTACAACAAACAAGCTTAACATGCCAAATGTTTTGTAATTCAATAATAATATCAGCCAAATTCTATTTACCAGTACCTCATTTGATTTGTAATTAACATATAAAATCACCTGTTTCTAACAAAATCATCCGGTTTTGAGAGGTTGTAAAGTTTGCTTGGGGCATTACAGGTCCCATATCCTTCAATAAAAGATTTTGGGTGCAATTTGATAACCCTTTAAGATTGTTTTTCTTGAGAAAGTGAACTGTTCTTGTGATTGGTCTACAGAGTTTAACTGAGCTTCCGAACACCGAGTTCCGGAACGCCATTTGCCAGAGGCAACCTTAGATTTTCAGCTGTTCTGAATGTTCTTGGCACCATCTTATCCACATATAAGGTTCCATCCAGGTGATCGCATTCGTGTTGCAGAATCCGAGCCTGCCAGCCTGTTGCGTCTACCTTGATTGGCTGACCAAATCGATCCAAGCCAGTGACCTCCACTCCTAAATGCCGCTCAACGACTGCTCTGTACCCATCAACACTGCAGAATGTAAAGAACGGGTTTAGCTAACACATAATGTTGCGTATAGTTTGAGGAAAATGCCAGAAAGTAAAATGTCAAAGAAGAAAAGGCTCGAGTTGAAATAGTTTTTTATTTTGTTGCTGCAAATGTTGGAATAGATTTCGCTTTCTCCCATTTTCCATTCTTTTTTCCCTTCGTTGTAATTTTCCAACAAGCCCAACACAGCCTAGAGGAATGAGAATTCAAATGTTAGTACCTTAAGCATCCTTCAAAAAAGAGAGCAGATTTGTTGCCTTTCTTCTTGAGTTTTGGGTTCACGATCACCTGCCTCGGAGAAACTGAACATCAAAGCGAAAATTGGCAGATGAGATGGAAAAGGTGACACATGCAGTAGGTTTTTCTGCTCACTGTTTTTCAACATACCAGAAGGTCAAACTGCCGTCTATCTTGCGCAATTAACTCTTCCTTTGGGGCGTAGCTTATATATTCTTTTGTATCTTCCAAAACAATTATCTGTAGAATTCCAAGAAACTACCATCATATATTGACCAGCAAATGAACATATTCCGCCCATACATATAAGCTCTACATGCAAAAGATTCTGTTTAACTCCCACACATTGAGTTTATTCAACATTTATCTGTCAGGATCTTCTAATAATCGGTTTTTTTTCTTTTTTTTTTCAGCTGACACACCTTCTATTGACAGACAGCATTATATTACCCAACCAAGGACTGGTAATAATATTTAAAGCTTAAAGAATCTGAAGCTATATGATATTCAACCAGCAACCACATTTCTCAAAATATGAAAGGCCTCAAGAAAATTCCTTGAAAACAAAATCTGACATTGATTAAGCCCTGACAGGTACGGAATGTCTTTTCCTATATTCGCATAGCAATTATAACAAATCACGATGTTCACAATCGAAGTAACAACCTCAATTAAGGGATGCATCTGCTAAAGTATGCAATGTCCTCAAATGAAGCTGTCGCCAACAAATATTCCTTTACCGGGCACGGCACAATGCCCAAACAATTTCCTTTTCCCAGTTGAAAGACAGCAATCACTCTCAACCAATCCTTTTCAACATGAATCACTTTTTGAAACATGACTCAGCCTAAGCACATCAAACATTCTACCAAAACCAACAGACTTCAGCTCCGTGGTCTACACACCATCAACAGAAACAGATACAAAATGCTCCGACAATATCCAAAGCCCTAAACAACAACTAAAAAAAAATCACATCTTTTCTATAGACACTACTACTTCAATGTTCAATCAAATCAACTTCTATGATTTGACTCATTTGACCAACTAAGTGGAAACAGTGCCATCAGGCCACATCAAAGACAGTCACTATGTTGTCAACTCTAATGGAGTCGGAGGAGTCAATGCCAATTCGTTGAAAGCATAAGCTTAAGCCATAAACACAAACCTGAAGCGGAACTCCAATCTGAGGAGCAGCAAGCCCAACGCCAGGACCCATTCTCATCGCCTTAACCATGTCATCAATAATCTTCTGCACCCGATCCGAAGCGATTTCCTCAGCCTTCACTAGCTGCGCAGGTTCGTGCAAGACCGGGTCTCCCGCCTTCACGATCTCCGGCAAAGCCTGCTTCTGCTTCTTGTCCCCGATTCCTAAGAGCCACCCTGCTCTGCGAACCAGCAAGGCGTAAGGTGGCGGCGACTCGTAGCCTCTCCGGGTGACGTAGCCGTGTGCGAATGGCGAGGGTTTGTGGTCGAGTGAAGGCAGTTTGGAAATGGGTGTTCGGGAATGGACGAGTGGACTGAATGAGTTTGACTTGAGGGCGAGGAGCGGAACCGGGAGAAGGAGTCTATGCGAGAATCGATGGATGGACTCCATTGCAGTTGCGATACGACTGATACGAGAGAGAGAGAGAGAGTCGTCGGACGGAGAGGTGGACGAGTCTCACTTTAGGCCTTGAGACTGATGGGCCTCTCTCTTACAGTTGGGCTTTGTCGACTACCTGCTCGATCGAACCGGGTCCAACTTTGATATGCTTTGGATTTTGATATATTTTTATGGGGTCTTAGGGCATACCATTGAAGCTTTGTTAGTCAGCTTCCTATCAGATTTTGAATCGCTCTGTTTCGATGTGGAAATAAATTCATGGTCTTTTGACATCGAATCATTTCGTCTACACGAAGCGGTTTTTTAAAAAATCAATTACCATGCTTCAAAGATGGAAGCTTGATAATATGTATATATTAAATATTCCGAATAACTTATTATCACGTTTCCAATTTAAAAGCGTAGTAATAAGTTATACTGATAATCTATTACCGCGCTTCGTGCTCAGAAGCATGGTAACAGACTTGAAACATAAAATGTTGTGAGTCCCATGAATGTGGTGGGTCCCATGAATTGAATTCTTTATATATAAGGGTTTTAAACTACCACCGCTTACCCAATATGATTTAGTGGGACTCAAATACACTACAAATATAACTCGGTTAATTTAGGACATAAATGGCGCAACTTTATTCCAAATTAAATAAAGTATTTTTCTTTTGGAGTACAAATAGTGCACAATTGGTAGCATTTATTGGAAACAGAGTAACATTATTAATATCATGATGATGTGATTGATTCAAAATAAAAATATGTATTGATAATCCAGGAGGAAAAAAAATTCTTTTTGAAAATCTGTATTAATAATACCTTCTCAATAGGTGATATTATTTATACGGATATTAATAATACCTTCTTATATTGTTGGTGTACCAAACGTGCACTTAATATTTAAGAAAAAAATTCAAAAGAGCTCTCAACTATTACTTCTTATCCAATTACGATACAAACTATCATAATTTTCAAATGAAATGCAAACCGTTAATTTTTAATGAAAATCTTAACTATGTTAATTCTCTTTACACACCATTAATGATATCATCCATACGTTAAAAAAGTGAAAAAATTAATTGCACTCCACCAAACCTCCATCTCCTCCGTCCCTACCCACTCTTCATTTCATCTCCTACTTACTATCCATCTCATGGGTGACCCATCCCATAGTGGTAGCGCCTGCGCTGGAGATATCTAAGCAGCTTTCGTACACATTGTTACAATTATAGCTGTAATTGCGTCCTTGTTGTAATATTGTACGCCCACCAGATCACCGGTAATTTCATCCACCTGTTCAGTACCAGTATGTGATTTGAAATCCAAAAAAAAAAAAATAGTGCCATTGAATGAACTTGCAGCTTGAGTCCATGTTTTGCCAAAGCCTTAATGAATTGATCCATCAGATTTTTCCTTATTACCTAAAACCCTAAAAATATAGATTTTATTCTCAGCCAGATGAAGTCAGAGTGCCGTTTTCGGAGAGGATCGACGCAGGCGCTCAGCTCTCGGTCTCGAGGAAGGAGAGCCCGTGTGCAAACGGCGACGTTTCACTTGGAGGGAAACGGTTTTGCACTCAAGGGCGAACGGCGTCGTCCGGTGTAACAGAGTAAAGGGATCAAACGATGTCGTTTCATATGACTTCAAACGCAATACGCGCCTTGAGTAAACGATACCGTTTGATCCTCCCTGCTCTGCCTTTGCCTCTGTTTCTCTCCCGATTCCGATTCTTCCTCCTATATATATGAGCTCTCCTCGTTGTAACAGAATTATTGAGTTTTGTTCATCAATGGAGAAGAGCTTTATTTACATCTTTGTCATGGTATCAGAGCAAATGATCCGGTAAATCAAAGCTTTCTTCTCCACAAATCTTGTCTGTAATCTGTCTATGCACAGTTCGTTTCTGCAGATTCTGTTTGTTCGAATAGATCTTGCAATTGTCGTTGTTCTTGAAGTTTCTGGTTGCTTTGGTAGCCTTTGATTGTTGAAATTGTTGCTGATTGATCGTTTTCTGGAAGTTGATTAACTAAAGAATCATGGCTGATGTTCTTGATGGTTCTGTTAATGCATTCGAGGAATCTGTTGAATCAAAACCAAAGTCTAGGGTTCCTGAGCAGTTTGGGAACAATTTTGAAGTTCATACGCGTCATCCTCTCTATATAAGACCTGGCGAACACTCTGGAACCAAGATATCTTCAGTTGTTCTTACTGGTTTAGCCAATTTTACTCAATGGAAACAAAGTATGATGGTGGCATTATCAACCAGAAATAAACTTGGATTTATCTGTGGAACAGTTGAAATACCTAGCCCTGAATCTATCTTGTTGTTCGACTACAACTGTTGTAAACAAACTGTGGTGGCATGGATCAATAGTTCACTTTCTGAAGAAATTGGTAGGACTGTTGTATACCTGACAGAACCAAAGGAGCTGTGGGAGACCTTGATGACTCGATTTAGTGAAATGAATGCCACAAGGAAATTTCAGTTAAAGAATGATCTGAATTACTGTAAACAAGGCACATTGAGCATTGCAGAATACTTTGCTAGGCAGAAAGAACTCAGAGATAGTTTAAAGAACATGATGAGTACAAGGAGTTGCAACTGTCTTACAACTTGTCACAAACATGTGGATGATCAAAAAGAAATTGAGGAAGATAGTGTTATGCTTTTTCTAATGGGACTGAATCCACAGTATCTACCAATTAGAAGCAATGTCCTGATGATGAAGCCATTACCAAATCTTGAGGAAGTATTTGGCATGGTATTCCAAGAAGAAAGCCAGAGAATCTTATCTAGTCAAATAAGCACTGAAGCCACTGCGTTGTATTCCAAGCCTGGCTCAAACACTCCTTACAGACAGGGAAAGTTCAATGGAGAAAGTAACAAGAACTTCAATGCAGAATGCGCTTACTGCAAAAAGACTGGCCATACCAAGTTTCAATGCTACAAACTGGTTGGGTACCCAGAGGGTCACAAACTCTTTAGACCTCTCACTTATCAGCAACTAGCCAACAAGAAAACATTTGCTCAAATATCTCAAGCACATGCTCATGCTGCTGTTGTAACAGGAGACAATGTGACAGCTGATTTGGGAACTACCTCGGGGAGTTCAAAAGTGTATCAACTTACTCAAGAACAATTGCAAGATCTATTCAAGATGATGAACACAACAAACACTGCAACCAGTTCAGATGTAAAAATCAACACTGCTATCTCAGGTATGGTTCGGA
>NQLW01000092.1:532956-550394 GCA_002312845.1 Kalanchoe fedtschenkoi | reverse complement strand
GTTTATCTGCCTCCAAACCGGTTTCCACCCCTATTGAGGTAAATCACAAGTTAGCCAGCATTATCAGTCCTCCTCTTGCCACTCCTGACTCTTATAGACGGCTGGTTGGTCGTCTTGTTTACCTGACCGTCACTCGCCCTGACATTGCATTCGCAGTGCATTGTCTCAGTCAGATTTTGCAGGCTCCTTGTACTCATCATCTGCAGGCTGCCCAAAGAGTAGTTCGGTATCTCAAGTCTGCTCCGGGTCTTGGTCTCCTCTACTCCAAACATACTTCTCTGAGTTTATCTGCTGCGTGTGATTCCGATTGGGGTGCCTGTCCTCTTACTCGCCGCTCTGTCACAGGTTTTTGCTTATTCCTTGGCTCCTCGCTGATCAACTGGAAGTGTAAGAAGCAACCGACTGTATCTCGTTCCTCGGCTGAGGCTGAATATCGTGCTCTTGTGAATGTCACCTGTGAGATCCTCTGGGTTCTCAATATTTTACAGATGATGGGCGTTTCAGGTATTACACCGGTGCCAATAGCGTGTGACAGTAAATCTGCTCTGGCCATTGCTCAGAATCCGGTGTTTCATGAACGCACGAAGCATATAGAAATTGATTGCCATTTAGTTCGTGACCAGATTAAACTGCAGGTCATTCTTCCTCACTTTACTCCTTCTGCTGATCAGCCAGCTGATGTCCTGACAAGGGCTGTTCCATCTCCTCTGTTTCATTCTCTCCTCTCCAAGCTGCACCTTCACAACCTGTTCACGGTGGAGCTTGCGGGGGGGTCTCAGCCAGATGAAGTCGGAGTGCCGTTGTCGGAGAGGATCGACGCAGGCGCTCAGCTCTCGGTCTCGAGGAAGGAGAGCCCGTGTGCAAACGGCGACGTTTCACTTGAAGGGAAACAGTTTTGCACTCAAGGGCGAACGGCGTCGTCCGGTGTAATAGAGTAAAGGGATCAAATGATGTCGTTTCATATGACTTCAAACGCAATACGCGCCTTGAGCAAACGACACCGTTTGATCCTCCCTGCTCTGCCTTTGCCTCTGTTTCTCTCCCGATTCCGATTCTTCCTCCTATATATATGAGCTCTCCTCATTGTAACAGAATTATTGAGTTTTGTTCATCAATGGAGAAGAGCTTTATTTACATCTTTGTCATTTATTTTGAGTCAGAATACGTCAATGGAACACAGTAATGAGCCATAATTAAATTGTTAAAAAATTATCAGCAAAAGCAACCAGATCATTAGTTGAGAAATGCCTCCAATTTATGGCGGTAGAAGATAGAGTTTGGCCCACACGGTGGAACCCAGCTTCCGTTTAACCATGTCAGCAAACACCCTCACTCCCTTGGCCAATTGCAAATATATAGCCAAAATCTCAACAATGTGATCAAGCAGCACAACTCCTACAAAATCATAGTACATCACAAATGACTCAAAACACGACAGCAGATCAAGAAACAGGCTAAACTTGAAATTTACTCTGTTATTTACACATACCAAGCAAGATCATTCTTGTCCGGAATTTTTATAATGAAGAGATCTGGCCAGCTTTGTGTATCTCACACTTGTCATCATCTGGTGGGCATGGATGCCCGAGCAGCAAAAGAGAGATATTGTCTCATTTAACATCTTCTGCTTCACGAGTTGATATTCACCGATGAATTCTTCAAGAAGCTAGAAAAGGGCTACGCCCGCAAGTTCCACTAAATATGAGCTCAAGTGCCAAAAGCTGATTGCGCACTTCACGGCCCTCTCCTCCAATCTCAAGGTACACAAAATGTGACTTCATTGAGGATGAGGTCGACATAGAAATGGAGAGTGAAGATGAGGGTATGCGGTCTGACTGATTCTAAATTGCTTTGACTGTGTTCCACTACTCTACTTGATTTATAGATCATACTATTTCATTCAGTCTATGGGCTGAATCATAGAGTAGTTTTACCTATTGAAGGTGAAAGTGAAGATCCTCATACCATAATGGGCGCATTCCATCCCCTACGACGACCCTTTTCCAGCAAATTTCTCCATCAAATCTGAGCATACAATTTTGAAGTTGGATCATCGGATTCATTCAAAATCTCATGTTAGATCATCATTTAAAATCATCATTCTCCATCAAATCAGGTAGCTCACCGACACATGATCCATTCTCGGTGGTGGAGAGGGCAAGGCTTGCTGACTGTGTTCATCTTTGTAATCATCAATATTCATAGCAGAACAGCACTGGGAGGAGACGAGGCTTCACCAGAAGAAACATGCAGATGGTCGAATCCACTGGTTTTATTTTTTTTACCGTGTTTGTTTTTTGTTGACGGTGCCAGGATGTCATTTAAAAAATTAACGGTTTGCACTTTATAAGATAAAAGTGGTAGTTTAGACCGTAATCTACTATAATAATAGTATAGTGTCTGTCGCGCTCCCGGTTTGAAACTGGCCGGATCGGTTCGGTTCAAAATGTTAGTGGTTCGGTTCGGTTTCAAATTTTAAAAAACCGTCAGTTTGAAACCGGTCGGTTCGGTCCGGTTTGAAATGTTAGTGGTTTGATTACAATTTCAAATTTTAAAAAACCGATAATTTGGTTTGATTTTTTATTTTTCTCGAACCAAACCGATCCAAACCCGTCGAGTCGACTGATAACTTTACTAGTTATATAATGAAAGATAACTCAGAGCTCATTTTGAAAACTTTTCCTTATATTTAAGACTCGATAAGGAGATCTCGCTATGTGCATTAATCTGTTGGTGTCACGAATTACATCTTAGCTTTAATCTGCATTTTGGTGAGATATGGTAACGCTATATTGGTTATCCTTTTGGTTGTATTTGGTCTAGGAAAAATTTGAGTAAAAATGAAAACAAATCTTTTGTTTGATATAGAAAAATTGAAGATGAAAAACTAAATAAAAAATTAAATGGAAAAAGAGAAGAACTTTTTTTTAAAAAAATTAAAGAATATTTAGTGTACTTTTTCAAAAAAATTCACCTCTAACCAAACAAGAGGAAAAAAAAGATGGAATCCATGATGTATTCACTCAAACTTTTCTTTTTCTCAAACTTTTTCTAAATCAAAAGCACCCTTAGGCTTTGTTCCCGAGTTTGAAGAGAAATTGAGAGAAATGATTTGAAATTAGAAGAAAAGAAAAGAGAGGAAACGAAGAAAAAGAAGAAAAAAATTATTGTTACTTAGTTTAGAAGGTATTTGGAAGGAAAGGAGAAAAATATGACATATTTACTATAATACTTTTAAATTTTGTTGAAATGGGGGAGAAATGAGGATAAACGAGTCTTTTTATCTCAATTTTTTGCTTCACCTCCAAATCCTCCCAATTTAGGAGGAAAGAAAATGAGAGTTTGAATCCCTCCAAACCCCTCCTTAAAAAACTCAAAAACACACTTCTCTAATTCATGTCCTTCCTTTTTCTCCAATTTCCCTCCTAAAAACAACTCGGAAACACTACCTTAAGGATATAAGTGTTTCATAGCCAATATAAATTTATGGTAGATCAGAGGGATAGAAATTTATTACACACTAATTATTATTTTAATATCCCTTATTTGCACTAATTATTATTTATATTTAAAATATGTTTGATAGATCAGAGAGATAAAAATATATTTTACGCATTTACCCTTTATTTTCTTTCAAAATCATATAATTTTTTACATTCATTTTTTTGTAATATAAGTTTTGTTGACTATGCGTTGGTTTCAAGATGTTAGAAAATTTGATCAAAAGCCTCAAGCTCTTTTTAGAGAACATCAGAGGGCACCTGATTCTCCAAATTTCCAATATAACCGCTGTAAAACAAATCACCTATGTGATTCCCATAATCGACATTAGACTGGGCGAGGAGAACCATAGCCTCAGCATCTGGTTAGAGTTATTCTGTCACTTCAATCCTGCAACCTCTTCCATAGTTCCCCACACCTACATTGCCAAGTTGCTTTTAATGAACAAGTGTTATGTTGTCTCCTCCCACTCGCATAACATCTGCATTTAGACGCCATCAGCACTTCCTTCCCCTTTACAAACTCATTGGTTGGATTTATCCCATGTCGTAGTTTCCAGAGGAACCAATTTATCTTTCTTGGGATAAAGCGCGACCATATTCTGTTCCATGTTCTGTTACCTCTTCCTGTAGACAATAAGACATTTCTATAAGTTTTGGCAGTCAGCTCCCCAGACTTAACCTTCAGCCAGACCAAGAAATCTTCTCTTTATGATAAAGAAATGCTCTGTAATTTCTCCCTCAGAATTATATTCATTATGGACCTGAGAATCATTGGAGACTCCACTACCTCTCAAAGTTTGAGGTTCCAGTCACCGTTTGCAGGTCTGTGCACCTTCGGTTTACACCATAGCTCATTCCAAAAGTTACAGTCATGCTAGTTAATTTCCAAAATAGAGTCTTGCTCTACCTCTTACACAATTGGCTCCAGGGACTTCCAAAGCCCTAACCTCGACCCCTCGCTTCTATCCTTGTATTTGTGATGCATCAGCTTTGCCCTTCCGGACTTACATTTTAAGAAAGGTCATGCCAATTTGGCATGAAGAGACTGCCTCATCACACCAAGCCTACAAAGATTAAGCCCTCCCTCTGCATATTTTTTGCACATCCTCTCATATCCACTCCTCTTCTGATCACCTGAATCCCATGAAAAAAAGCAGAGATTAGCCTTTCAATCCTTGCTAAAATGCCTTTCGGAATAGCTACTGATGTCATGGAATGAATTGGCATGAATGAGATAACAGCCTGGACTATAGTTGATTTTGCCTCTGAAGAGAGCAACTTTGACTTCCACACATTTCACAACCACCATAGATATCAAACCATTCGAATATGAAATGCGAGCTTGTCCTTATTTAAGGCAGCCCCGGATAAATAGTAGGCATACTGCCCTCATTGCACCCAATCAAGTGACAAAATCTAATTGTCTTTCTCTGATCAATCATTTCCCAAAGAAAACATTTGTCTTTCTTGGATTAAATTTATGCCTAGAGTCTCAGCAAAAGCTCTCAGTGATACCCATTAGGTTTGAAACTGATCTGAGCCTCCACGAAGACCATATAAGCATATCATTAGCATATAGCTTATGAGTTATCCCTCTCGACCTCCTGGAATAAATAAACATATCAACCTCCCCTCTGCTCACTACATCAGTTAAAGTGTGACTGAAAGCCTCTATTTAAATGATGAAGAGGGTGGGCGACAGAGGGTCACTCTGTCTCACACCTCTGTTGTAGTGGAAGAACCTCTGAACACCTCCATTCCATTCCATAGAGAAATGCCCTCCTGAAATCAACCCAAAGATCATACTAACCACAGATCCTTTGCACCTCTACCTCCTCAAACATTACAAAATACACGCCTATTGGATCTTGTCATGTGCCTTAAACAAATCCACCTTAATTCCCAGGTTGCCTCCTCTTATCTTTTTATCAATGTCCCCCATCAACTCTTACGCCATAGCTATATTCTCTGTAATACTCCTTCCATCCAGATTGTTCTTCTGATAACATGAGAGGTAGCAACCAAGGGGCAATTTTCAGTGACAGTTCGGATTCTGCGACCATGGGTTTCAAGACTAGCATTAATCACATAGGGGAGCTCAATGGTATCCCTTCCATCTTTTGTCTCACTCTTAGATTTGCCGCTAACCAAAATTTGGGAGTTCCGGAAGTTCAATGGGACTCGTTTGTAGGTTCCAGCTTAGATCTCCACTGGTGCGCGGTCTCTTACAGTAGTCGTGCTTCCTTCTGAAGCATTGCACTGCAATTATATTGCCCACCTTGTCCTAAACTTTCCAGATGGCATTTGAAATAATAACCATGACATTCCTCTATATATTCTCCTCTCCTATTTGCAGGAGAAACTTTCTATTTTAGCTAGATAAGTTCTTTATTTTGGCATCTGTCTCCCCTGTTCCCTATTCTAGTTGCAAGCCTCCGGGCGCTGCTCCCCTGTTCCCCATGTTTCCCTATTCTTTTTTCTTTAATAAATTTTTTTATTAAAAAACCCTCTTGTAATATCATGGTCCAGAGGAAATAGGTTTTTGATGGAGAGAGAAGTCCCGCTACGCGGGAACACAAAAAGCCGGATCTTCAACGGACAGACGGTCGACTTGCAACCCCCGGACGGCGAGGGGGATGCTAATGGAGATGGCAGGGCTACCATGGTACCGAAACAGAGCTACGCTGCAATCACGGGACAAGCGGCGACAGCAACCTTCCCGTCGATTGATCTTTCGCGGCGACAACCTTTGAACAAGGACGGGAAACCGACGCTATTCACAGCGACAGAGATCCATGCCTGCACCCAGCAGCTCCAATTGGCTCTGATTGCAAAATTCTCGATTGGAAGGCCTCATATCTCGGTGGTTGAAAGGGAGTTCATCGCCGCGTGGAAGCTGGATGGTCTGCCGATCGTTAGCGATATGGATGGCCGTCACATCCTGATTATCTTATCCTCGGAGAAAGATTTAGTCTCGGCTCTTACTCAGGCGCCTCGTCGGGTGGGAACATCGCTATTTAGGCTCTTTAGGTGGACGCCAGAATTCCACCACAAAAGAGAGTCTACAATCATATCAGCCTGGGTCCGTTTCCCTCATCTCAGACCTGATTTATTCAATGAGGGAGTTCTGCGGTGTCTCTGTCAACCGTTCGGGAAGTTCTTGGACTCAGATACGCACACCAAGAACCGTACCCGGTCCGCATTCGCGCGCTGCTGTGTGGAGATCAATGCTACCAAGGCTCTGCCGTCGGAAATATGGATTGACACGGGCGATGGTCATGGTTGGTGGCAGGAAATTGTGTTCGAAGGCAACCTGAAGTTTTGCTCTAAATGCAAGCTTCATGGTCATAACCTGGCGGAATGTCCCAAAATGAGAATTAACCCGGTAGAAAAGAGGAACAACATGGAAACAGGAGAGAGGCCTCAAAATACAATAGTCCATAAGGAGGCAGAATGGATAGAGGTCCGGAAAAAGCAAACCAATCCAGAGAAGGGTCTAGAGGCAGAGCAAAGCAAGAAAGATCTCAATCTCGAGGAAGGAGAAATAAGGGGTGAGGTTGAAGGTAGGGCTGAGTCTCTTCCCTTAGATCAAGCTATTCCCAATATGAAAAAGTGTCACTCGGTGGATCAGCTGAATGTAGAATCAAGTGCATCAAAAGAGGCTACCCTAGAGAGGTCCTACTCGATGGATGAAATCTGGAAAGAAGTGTCGGAGAAAAAACTAGATTTTCTGAAAGAGGAGTTCCAGCACTACCACCTTATTAGTAAACACCTCAAGAAAACGAGGGAGGAAAACATTAAAAGAAGGAAACTAATAGAGGAAAGGGAGCGCCAACTAAGTCAGAGCCAACCTCCAGAAATAATCGGCAGTTTGGAGTCGGTGTCCCGAGTTCTAGAAACTCAACAACAGACAAAAGAGACTCTAAATGATCATAGTTCAAACTCTCCTCAGGGGAAGATTAACAAGAAAAGAGATCCAAGCAAGAGTAAAAAAGAATTACTCTCGGTTGATAGAAGACCCCTCACAAGGGCGGTCACTAAACTTCCTGCGCTCTTAAATCAATGATGAATCAAATCATCATATGGAATGCCAGGGGAGCCTGCAATCAAGGTACAACCTACCACCTTAAAGCTCTTATCTCTAAATATAAACCATGGTGTTTAAGTATATTGGATCCAAAAGCTAGTAGTATCAAGCTGAGACGACTAGCTAGGAAACTTGGTTTTTCCTCCTTGTTTTATGATGCAGATCTTAACCATCATATTGCTATTTTTTGGAGCGCTGAAGTGGATGGAAAGATCACCCATGTTGATGACCAAGTGATTACTTTGGAATTTATTATTTCGGGCATCAGCAAGAGTATTTTTGTTAGTATAGTTTACACAGCTTGTTCTAAGCATGCTAGGCGAAGAATTTGGGATAATCTTCTTGATTTGAATTAGAATATCAAAGTTCCCTGGATTGTAGGAGGGGACTTTAATGTGATCTCTAGCTGGGAGGAGAAGAGAGGTGGAAGATTCTATGATGATGGTAGTATGTATGAATTCAATTCTTTCATCATCCAATCCGGCCTTCATGATATTGCATCAAGAAACGGGCAGTTCAGTTGGACGAATAATTGGCAAGGAGATAAAAGAATTTACAAGATGATCGATATGATTTTCATCAACCCGGAGAGTCTCATGCAATTCCCCGACAGTGCATTGTCCTTACCGCCAAGAATTTGTTCAGATCATACTCCCTTGTTACTCTGCCTAGAAAAACCGGCTGTGAAGAAATGCTCCTTTAAATTCATGAAGATGTGGTGTGATCATGAATCTTTTTTACCTATGGTTACCCAATGCTGGGAGGAGAGTTCTCAAGAGACAGGTTTATTTCTGTTTGCTAGCAAGCTGGCTACAGGGAGGTTTTTGGAGATGTTAATGTTAAGATTGATGATTTGACTAGTGATATTCAATCCCTGGATCACAGCTTCAGTCTCGTTTGGAATGAGGATACCTTCAACAATCTGTAGGAGAAAAAGGCTGAGTTCCAGAGGTGGCAAAATAGAAATCTTATGATGCTGGAGGACAAGGCTAATCTCCATTGGATGAAGGAGGGAGACAGAAATTCCAAAATCTTTCATGCAGCCATCAGAGAGCGAGTTCATTCCAACAAAATCAGTATTAAGCTGGAAGATGATTCTTACTGTGATGATCCAACTATTATTGACAATATGGCTGTGGCGCACTTCTCAGAGTTATTTGCAGGGCAGAGATATTGTCATGATGCAGAGCTGCTCCAAGAGATCCCTAGTCTTATTACTGGTGAAGACAATGAGAAGTTAGCTGGTACTCCTGGAGAGGAAGAGATTAGAGAGGCTATTTTCACGCTGAATGCTGTTAGCGCCCCTGGCCCGGATGGTTTCACTGGGGTCTTCTATCAGAAGTGCTGGGGGTATCATAAGAAGGGATGTAGTGGCAACAGTTCAACAATTTTGGGAGGAGGGAACTCTTCTGCCTAGAAATATATTCTCTGCTACTATTGTCTTGCTGCCTAAAGCAAAGAATGCTCATGAGTTTAAGGACTTAAGGCCGATTAGCCTTTGTAACTTCTTCCACAAAATTATCTCCAAGATCTTAACTTCCAGGTTGGCTGTAGTTCTTCCTAAGATCATTTCTCCCGAGCAGTCTGGCTTTGTAGAAGGAAGGAGCATTCTGGAAAACATTGCTCTGGCCCATGAAATGACTAGAGATATTAACAAGAAATCTAGAGGGGGAAACATCATTATGAAGGTGGACATGTCCAAAGCTTATGATAGGGTTCACTGGGCTTTCCTGCACGATGTTATGAGAGCTTTTGGTTTCAATGAAAGATGGATAGATTTGATTTTTAGAAATCAAAGTAACTGCTGGTATTCCATCAATATCATGGGATCTAAACATGGCTTTTTTAAGGCTGGCAGGGGTCTGAGGCAGGGAGATCCCCTGTCGCCTAGTTTATTTGTGATTATGTTAGAGGCATTCAGCAGGAAGCTTAATGGCTTGATTCAGAACAAGAAGATTCAGTCCTATGCTTGTTCTAGGAAAAATAAGGCTGTGACTCATTTATTATACGCGGATGACTTGCTTATCTTCACTAATGGAGCGGCAAACTCGGTTAAAGTTTTAAAGGAGTTGATAGACACTTTTTGTGAAGCCTCTGGCCAGATTATAAATGGAGAGAAAAGTATGGTTTTTGTGCCGGAGGATGCCTCCTTGGTTTTCTGTGAATGGATTCAGTCGCTCCTTAATTTTCAGATGGGCAAATTTCCGACTAAATATCTGGGTGCTCCTCTGTTTCCTGGAAAGATCAAAGCTGAGTACTTTGATGAGTTGTTGGAAAAAATTCAAAGAAGAATTTCAGGTTGGAGGTCCAAATTTCTATCTTGGGGCGGGAAAGTCACTCTGATTTCTTCTGTTCTTCAGTCTCAGGCTTTTCACGCTTTATCGGTGCTGCCCATTCCGAAGAAGACCCTTAACAGGATGGATAAGATGTTTAGGAACTTTTTATGGGATGATGGGGATTTAAAAAAGCATCATTGGGTATCTTGGAACACTATCGCCTCTCCTATCAGCCATGGTGGCCTTGGTATTCGAAAATTGTTTCAATTTGCTCAATGCCTGAAAGCGAAGTTGGCTTGGTCTTTCCTGCAGAACAAAACCATGTGGGCAAACTTCATAAACGCAAAGTACAAAACTCTAGATGTATCTACTGCTGACTCCAAGATATGGAAATTTTTACTCCCTATTATTAAGATTCTGATTTCCAAGAGTTTCTGGCAGGTAGGTGCTGGTTCTATCTCTTTTACTCGGCAGAAATGGTGGCCTATGGAGACTGGCGAGGTGGCCTTTGCTGAAGCTAATGATTTTTCCTTTGCGGAAGTAATGAATAATGTTGATTTAAAAGAAAGGTACTGGCTCAATCTTCCTACTCCATGAAAGAATTTTGCTGAGAGCATTGTGATTAATAATAGGGAAGACAGGTTAATTTGGAAAGAGTCAGTTGATGGGGCTTTTTCCACTCAGAGCTTCCGGAAAGTTTTCTTTCCCTCCTTTGTTGGTCAGTTTAAATGGTGGGAGAAGTTCTGGCAAACATGGATTCCCTCAAAGTGCAGTTGTTTTGTTTGGAAATGTTTGAAAAAAGCAATTCCTGTCGATTCGGTTATTAAATCCGCTCAAGTTCCTCTTGCTTCCAAATGTGTTTGTTGTGTGCGGCATAAGGAGGAAACCATCGACCACCTTTTTATTCAAAGTGACACTGCTCAGGGGTTATGGAAGTATTTCGGTGGTATTTTCTCGGTTCCTAACCCTGTTGGATCTTTTAGCCAGGCTGCGAGGAGATGGATTATGCCAGCTCGAACTGAGTCGCAGGTTGGTTGCCTTCGTATACTCACCTTTGTGATCACAGTTTGGGAAATCTGGAAGTGGAGAAACAAGTGCAGGTTTGAGGAGGAGCAGCCAGGTATTAACCTTGCGGCCAAAATAATATCTCATCTTCAACGATTATCTGGCATTCTTAAAGTCCAAAGGAAGGTAACGTGGATAAATTCTATTACTCTTAGTTGCCTGGGGATTACTATTATTCCAGCGAGGTTGGTTATCGCGAAATGGGTCAGATGGACAGGAGATTCAGTAGGAATAACCTTGAATTGCAGTGGTGAACAGAGCAGCAACTCTATTCAAGGCGGCGGCATTTTCAGATCGCCAGACGACAATTTAATAAAAGCCTACTGCTTTAAATTTCAACAGCCTAAGGATGATTATTATGCTTCAATGCTAGCTATCAAGATTGGGTTTCTTCTGGCGAATCTTTTCAATTATGAGATACAGGGGGTGCAGAATGACTCCCATCGGTTGGTCCAAGCCTGTCAGGGGAAGGGCGAGTTCCCATGGTCTTGTGAAGATATCGCTCGGGATTTTGAGGCTCAGAGATTTCAAAGCTGCTATCAATGGATTACGCGGGAGGAGAATTTGGTGGCGTCGAGCTGGCGAAGATGGAGGAGGATCACGACTTTTCCGTCATCTCTAACCTGGCGGGCTGCCCTCCAAAGGTGAGACAACTGATCAGAGAGGGCGCCGCGGGCATCCATAGATTAAGCCGTGCTTAGCGGCGCTTGCTGTTAGTAGATTGTAGCTGGTCCCTTGTAGCCGGGCGTTTCTGCTCGGCGTCGGAATTCTAGCCGGGCCGGTGGCTTTTTCCGGTTGATTAATAAACTTTCTCTTTCTTTTTTTTTAAAAAAATATCATGGTCCAGACTGTTTGTTCCTTTCTAATATAATTTTTTTTACAAAAATACAAATATCATGTTAACTATGGTCTCAAACATGGCTAGTATTATTATTATTAGCTAAAATGTAGAAGTGATTATAGTGTAGAAGCGATTGTTTGTGCACATCGTTAACTTATATGAAGTGCATATTTTTAAAAAAAAACTATAAATCGTCTACTATAGGCATCTAGGAGTTTAAAAGTTTGATGAGTATGATAAATACATATGTAATTTCTATGAAAGTGTGTGATGATTTTTATTTTTATCTTTATGAGTAGTTTTAATTTGACCAATAGATTTCAATGGATGGAAACAAGTTTAAATTTTTTTGATTGCACATTATTCCATTCATTATAGTCATACAATAATGCTATATTGTTAGAGATGAGCAAATTCTGTGTCGAGCAGTATCTTTCATATCTCACAAGTAACTTTAGATTAATGAATATCAAACTCTTTGATTCTTTGTTGGATGAAGGTGTCCACATGGATTGAAGAGGCATGAAGTTTAGGATTACAATTCATGGATTTTAAGTTTAGAGAAGAGGATAAGCTATAATGAGTAGCTATGTCTCTTTATTTTTGTTTCTCATTCCGATCGTTTGTTTAATATTTTCATTTTGAAGGTGATCATTGCAATCACTTATGGCATCAATATGATATTTTAGTACAAAAATTTATGAAAAAATACAGAAATAAAATGAAATTAGTTGTTCTGAAAAAGATAATTTTTGATTGAAATGTAGAAGAGATTATTAGTAGTAAATTGGGAAGAGAATTGAATTTTCAAGTTGTAAGCAGTGAGCAAGATGCTTATAGGTTGGGGTTTAGTGTTAGGTGAGATACGCAATCTAGTTATATAGGGACTAAAGCACTCTATAGGAAACATATAATTGTGCCAACCAAGGGTTCATGAATTGATAACGATTAGATAAGTGTAGTTAGATATCATACATCTGAAATAAGTATATGATA
Organism: Kalanchoe fedtschenkoi; assembly: GCA_002312845.1. Classification (NCBI taxonomy): domain Eukaryota; kingdom Viridiplantae; phylum Streptophyta; class Magnoliopsida; order Saxifragales; family Crassulaceae; genus Kalanchoe; species Kalanchoe fedtschenkoi. The sequence goes on along the minus strand of NQLW01000092.1, from coordinate 537,626 downwards.
TGAACCCATCAGTTTAACATAAATTGAAATTGAAATTGGAAAGTAAAGTTTTTCGGCGAAGAATGTAATCAATAACTTTTTTTACAATATTATTTTTTTTGACATTATAAAGGATAAACACCGAAAATACACATGCACCCAATCACTAGCATGAGACTTAGAACCCGAGACCGTGCGAATGACGGGTGGGACTCCTTGCCACTTGACCACCACCCATGTTAGCATGTAATCAATAACTCACCAAAACTTGTGAGAGACATTTTTTTAAATCTGCACAAGCCATCTCAAAAGACAAATATGAATTGATCAAGCAAATAGTAAATTCAGAAATTTGGCCAATTAATGGATACTCAATATGCCCCATATTGTTGGCGCTGCGAAATTTAGGATCTCTACAAAAAAGGGTTATAATCATTTACCGGTGAAGAAAATGTCTAAGATTAAGAGTGAAGATGCAACAACTCTATTGAATTATTAAAAACAACTTCTTTCTGAATATTTATTCTACTAAGATGCAGAATTTAATGAAGATGGAAGGATGTTAATTTTTTTTCCAAAATACAAGACTCAAAGAAGATTATTATTACTTTGGAGATGTGAAAATGTTTGATGCAATTTACGGAACAAATAAAAATGATTAAATTTTACCTTTTTACTGATATTATTAATCGTCGCATGCAAAATGTAGTATTCAATCGTGCGTACATACGAGGTGAGACAATGAGAACTTTTATTTGGCTCTCTAAATATTCTTAGAGTTACTCGATATGAAGCATTCAACAATAATTTTTATAGATGGAGATCAAGCATTATTTAAAGTGATTTAGAGAGATTTTTTTATCACCCTCGTCAGCAATCATGTTTGTAGCATATCTTGATGAATGCTCACTCTCATCTCAAAAATCTTAAATATTTAGAGTTTTTATAGCTTATGTAACAAGTATATGTATGAAGAATTTTATTAAGGGTGAAAATTGATTGTATTATATCTTCAGATACAAGAACATATATGGTTGAATCTCATGTACAGGATTCGACATAAGTGATTAGTGAAGTCTAGTATGGATACTTTCCACGCTGGTGTTTGGTCTTCACAAAGTAGATTAAAAGCGCGAGTAATATTTAGTGAATTTCAAAATAAATATCTTGATGGATTTAGTGCTTTATCCTTCATCGATATCATATGGGAGGAATCATATACAATTTCAAAATTAGGCTGCATAGCATTTGAATCAAATAGGTGGCTTTGCTTTCATTTCATGAAGGCCTTTGACATTAAAAACATGAGAATGCATGATTTCTAATAAGTACATGTTGAAATGTTGGATGAAGATGCAAGAAAAGTAGCTTATGCCCATCATTATAGCTTGCAAATGTTGATTATGACCAATAGACAATATATGGTAATCACGTAATGAGATACGCATATAATCTTGTAATGAGAACCGAGTCACACGCTCAAGATTTAATAAATAATGATAATTGTTTCCTCTTGCTGAGACATTATGATATTGTGTACAATTCACAGTTCCCAAAATTAAAGTAATAACGTCCTGAGAATTTAAGATCATCTTGATCCTCACATCATCTAATAATCTAATTAATCCCATCACATAAATTAAACCAAACACTTTCTATTAGGGCATCTGTATTGAATAAATTGTGTCATGTCACATGTAGTTTGTATCATGTCAGCTCATTCTTCTCATAATTTTTTCTTTAAATCTTCCGTCCACATTGAATAAATCTTTCATATCACTTTGTACATTGACTCACTTATCTTATAATAATTTTTATACTTTTTCATATTATATCAGTTACCAATTTATTAAATGATTCATATAACAAATACAATCAATATTTTAATGTTTAACTACAAGCATTTACACCATAAAAAATCCGCCCCAATTTAATTAAAATTCATAATCAATATATGGTGTTTACAATTAAAAAATACCGAATAAAAGTAGTTGTGATAGTCTTATATGGCGTTTTTAATCATAAAGCGTCGTATAAAGTATAGACATTATATGTCGCTTTTAAGTTACAAATTCCACATATTATTCACAAAGTGCATCATTTGTGTGTGTGATACTGTATTATGTCAAAAGGTCATGAACTGCTCTTACTTCCCAAATAAAGTTTATACTCTCTGCCATAAATCTGTAAAAAGGTTTACACAACTGAATCCACATTGGACAAATAAACTTTTACTTTCATGTATATTTATTCCATTATTTGATTTTGAAATTTGTTGGGACTCCAACATTATTATGATGGTGTTGTGATGAAACCAATTCAAGAATTTCGACAGTTGCGAGGACCGAAATACAGGACGCGAGCAGGAAGATTGAAGACGAAGACATGATTGGCTTGTGACTGAGCACCAATGATGGAAACGTCATCTTCATCAGTTGGGCTTATTCCCATGCAAACAATCTCTCTACCTCTGTTGCCTTCCCACACTATAAATGCAATATCACGTTGCAACATCAGATTCGCACCACCGGCGAAATGGAAGGTGACTGTGGGAAGATGGTTGTACCCTTTGAACGGCGGATTCCTCTTGTAGCAGAGATCAAGATGTCTCCTACTTCTTCCTATCTGCAAGCTGCTATCAGCTATCGCCAAGTGTTGCATCATCTGTTGCTTTAGGATGTTGTAAGCCGGTCGTGAGATGAAGGTGAAGCTCGTCCCTGTATCGATGATGCATCCACCTTTATCTAGACCCGTCTTGGCAAAATAGGCAGATGGGATGTTGAGTCTCCTGCCGCTTATGCTTATGTCTTGCAGGTCGACGTAGTAGTGTGGTTCCCCAGTGTGTTGCCGTATGGGAAGGCGGTGCAGGCCAGTGATTCTGGGGGCATCAGAACCGAATCGGAGAACGGTTGATGCTTGTCGAAACCCGTCGCTGGTGAGAGGTGGCAAGCAGTAGGAAAACCTGCCCTGGCTATGCCCAGTTACCTGGTTCACGAAAGAATAAGCACTCCAACTCATCCCGAAAACTCCCGCCTCCTCAGTAAACTCCACCATTTTGTTCTGATGGCCGCATCCAATCACCACCCTCACCATCTCCCCTCTCTGCTGTTGTGATGACTCAAATTTGAGAGTCTCGTACGCTAGAATTCCACGGCTGTAAGAACCCTCATCATACTCTACAATGTATGAACAGTGTGTTCCGATGCATCGGCCTGGAATGCAAAGTAAATGATCATCACAAGGAAGCGGCTCGTAGCTGGTCGACCTTCTATTTGGGTAAGGAACGCCGCTTTGTTGAAAACAAGTGTTGCCAGGCTTGGCGCAGTCTTCACATTGGAGCCAGATCATCCTACTCCCTGTGTCAAAATGGAGGTGGTATTCTTTGTATGTTGGCTGCTGCCCCGAGAAAGTGCCCAAGTGTATCTTTACCAAGTAAGCCGAGTTCGTAGGTTCAAGAACAGGACGGATGACCTTCAAGTCAACTGAGGTATTGTTAGATGGATTCCTTTTAGGCCATGAGCTTAGTAGTAGCCTTCGGATCATATCTGAGTGAGTTAGATTGGGTTCATAAAACGGGGATTTCAATGAGTAATGGTGGATGAGATCAATGCTTAAGCTGTTGCATTTTTCAACCAGATGGATCCACAAAACTAAGAATAAAATTATGAGATGCCACGAGGAAAATGACATGGATACACCCATACCTTAATTTCACAACTATGCCATCGACACTAGTAACAAATACTAATCGACACTATCCACACTTGTATTTATCTTTTATTGAATTAATCTCGGGAAGATAAAACAATCACATGCTTATCTAAATCGAACAAATAATACAAAAAGGCTCAAACCGAGTAGGCTTGATTCTAACTCGTTAATTCAGATGCTTTTCTATGAGTCCAAGCACATGAACCAAATAAATAATATAGAAGAGAATTGACCAAGTTCACTTTCATATCATTTATTAAAAATTCTCTTTTAAATAACTTTCATTTTCAATAACAATTAATACTAAAAGGATCGAACTTTCATATTGAACATGTTCATGTTGTTTGAACCAAGCCAAATTGCGGCTGAACATTAATTATTGAGCATTTTAAATAATATAAATCGAACAAATAATACTAAAAGGCCCAAACCGAGTAGCCTAGGTTCTGACTTGTTAATTCAGATGCTTTCCTATGAGTCTAAGTACATGAACCAAATAAATAATATAAAAGAGAATTGACCAAGTTCACTTTCATATTATTTATTGAAAGATTCTCTTTTAACAAACTTTTATTTTCAATAGCAATTAATACTAAAAGGCTCAAACTTTCATATTGAACATGGTCATGTTGTTTGAACCAAGCCAAATTACGGTTGAACATTATTTATTCAGCATTTTAAATAATATAAATAAAACATATAGTACTAAGAGGCTCAAACCGAGTAGGCTTGGTTCTAACTTGTTAATTCAGATGCTTTCCTATTAGTCCAAGCACATAAATAATATAAAAGAGAATTGACCGAGTTCACTTTCATATTATTTATTGAATAGTTATCTTTTAACAAACTTTCATTTTCAAAAACAATTAATACTAAAAGGCTAAAACATTTATATTGAACATGTTCATATTGTTTGAATCAAGCCAAATTACGATTGAACATTCTTTATTGAGCATTTTAAATAATATAAATCGAACAAA
>NQLW01000092.1:488112-507725 GCA_002312845.1 Kalanchoe fedtschenkoi | reverse complement strand
ATACACATTTCATATAAAATATAGGGCATAATAAAAGTGAAAAGAATCAAGATATAAATTTTCTGAAGTGAAATTATCAAAGTTACTTATAGCGATCGGTAATTTGTTTTAGTATGGATGAGATTATGAGAAAAAAAGATAAATAGCCAAAAAGAAATTGATGAAATGATATTTAAGTTACAATTCAACAAACAAACAATTATATAGAAAATTTTGTACAATCAATTATATTCAAAAATAGGTTTACTCTCAGTTATTTGTTAAAAATTTATCGATCTTAATTTTTTTAATAGTTAAGAGATAAATATCTGATTAATTTTATTAAAGGAATAAGTTAAGAATGTTAATTAAGTAAACAATTTTAAAATAGTTATGTTAATTAAGCTAAGTCTGAAGAATTAAAATTTTGAGTATGATATCGATTGTGACAGGTTTGATTAAGATTAACATAAGTGGGATGAGATTACTAACGTCAATTTTGGATAGGATGAAATTTTGATTAATATATATAATAAAAAATTTAAAAAAAATGAATATGTGAGAATTAAGGGGAGATTGACATGTAAGATTTTTATTAAATGGAGAATTTTGAACGCTCTGCTTCTGATTTAATATATATATATATATATATATATATATATATATATATATATATATATATATAGGTACATATTTTTCAAAAAAGTAAGCTTTGTTTGGTTCATAAAAATAAGAGAAAGAAAAATAATAGAGAAATTAAACTTTCCCCTTTTTTAAATTCATTCTTATGAATGTCGTAGAAATTTATTGTAAGAACTCTCAAAATATTATTTGAATTAAACTTAATTTTTCATCTATTTTTTCTCTTAATTTTTTCTGAATCAAACATTAAATATGCCTCAAAATTTTCAGTCATTTTTACTTATACCAAACAAACACTAAGGGTGTGTTTGGTTTAGGAAAAAAATTTTGGGAAGGAAAATATGGGGAAAGTGGATTCTCCCATGGAATTCATCCTATTTTCTCTTGTTTGGTTATGAATGAAAAATGGTGAAAAAAAGTTAAAATATTTTTTATTTAAAAATGTTTTTCCTATTTTTTATCTAATTTTCCACAAATTTTTCTTCTTATGTTCACACAAATTTTATTTCTTATTTTCATTAAATTTTTCTTTTCATCAAATTTTCGCTGTGGTTGGTTCATAGAAAAATTGTGGAAAATAGATTCCCAATGAGATCTATTTTATTCTCTTATTTGGTTAGGGGTGAAAAATAATGGAAAATGAAAAAACATTTTTTATTTTACACAATTTTTCATTCTATTTTCCATCTAATTTTCTCATAAACTTTCATTCTCATTTTCTCATAAATTTTCTTTCTTATTTTCCACCAAATTTCCAATTCCCCTAAATTTTCCATAAACCAAACACAACGTAATCAAAGTGAATATTTGATTCATGATAATTAGAAGTATTAAAAGACAGAGAAGCATGCTATGTCTTCTCATCCAAACCATCTTCAAAAAAATGGCTACTTACACAGCCTCCTGCTGCTTCCTTGACACTATTCTCATCTTCTCCATCCTCACCGCTTTCTCAGCGGCTGAAAATAGCAGCGGCTTCACCGCCAACCTATACCAACGAGACACCTTTTACAATCCTAATCTCTCCCAAACACAGATCATACGTCGAGCTATCGCCCGGTCGATCTGGCGCGCCAACATATCTAGCTCGATCACGCCAAACTCTCCCACGGCAGATATCATCCGCCACACCAACCTGTTCTGGATGAAGATCCGCCTCGGGACCCCGCCCGTTGACATCCTCGTGGTGGCTGACACGGGGAGCGACCTCACCTGGACACAATGCCTGCCGTGCACGCGATGCTTTTCGCAGCACCAGCCGCTCTTCAATACCCAAGCCTCGTCGAGTTACGGGACAATCCAATGCGGCCCGTCTCGGCCGTGCCCTCCCTGGAATGATGTCGGGTGCCTGAATGGACTCTGCCACCAAGACATTAAATACGTCGACGAGACGTACACGAGAGGACTCCTCTCAACAGAGACCTTGCGGATGGACTCCACCGTCCAAATACCTAATTCAATCTTCGGCTGCGGAATGGATAATATGGCCCATTTCGGCGGGATAGGGTCTGGGGTCATCGGCCTCGGAGACGGTCCGGAGTCTATTGTCACTCAACTGGGTCACCTGAGTGGGAGAAAATTCTCCTACTGTCTGATGCCACTCGACCCGCCAGGCCGAGTGAGTACGTCCATTTTGGAGACCAAGCAGCTGTCAGCGGACCCGGGACCATCACGGTCCCCTTGGTGTCAGGACGACCAGGAAACTTTTACCATGTGACGCTCGAGGCCTTCATGGTCAGAAGGACTAGGATCCCCTTCATCGGCCGCTCAGGCGCTCTCGAGCAAGGCAACATCATGATCGATTCAGGCACGGCCTTAACAAGTTTGCCGAGGCATTTCTATGCGCAAATCAAACAAGCCGTGAGAATGCAGACCCATGCACCGGAGGTGCCCGACCCTGACCGGCTGTTCGAACTGTGCTTCAGGGAAGACCGATCGCTGCAGCTGTCAAGCATCATGGCCAACTTCAGAGGCGGCAACGTGCCGCTGAAGGGGTTCAACGCGTTTGTGACTTCGGGGCCTGTGACTTGCTTAGCTTTTGAAGTGAGCGAGAGTTTTATTGCTTATGGGAGTTTGGCTCAGCAGGACTTCTTGGTTGGGTTTGATCAGAATGCAAGAACAGTGCCGTTCAAGCCCTTCGAGTGCAGCCATGCCTAAGAGATTGTTATCCTCGAACCAACAATTTTCACATTTGATTATATGATGAAGCTGAATGTCTACCTTGCCAATAATAATAAAGTGCTGTTTTTTTATGACTAATTACTGGGTTTGATCAGGGCGGGAGGTTTATACCAGCTGAAATCACTGACAATGAGAAATTGTATAAATTCCTAGCGAGGGAAGGATTTTTACACGACAGAGGCGATTCGGATTAGGGTGGGTTGACAATCCGGCCCGGATAGACAACCTCCTTCCTGAAACCCTGCAGAAAGATTTCTAAATAACAGACTACTCCCTCTGTCCTCTTTTACATGTCACTTAACCGAATTTTTTGTCCATTTTTACTTATCACTTAACAATTTTCGATGCATATTTAATATCAACAACTACCTTAAAACATCAAACATTAATCACTTATTTATCATAATCAATAAAAAATCATTCATCACCAGTAATCATCTACCAATTTTACTTTTTGCACGAACTTTTTCAAAAAAGCACCAACCACCCACTCATTAAATTTGTTCAACCGCTAGCATTAACTTCATCTTAATCTACTCAAATTAACCTTAAACGACATGTATTAGAGGACGGAGGGGGTACTTTTCTTCGGGCGGGCCGAACCGGATCCGGTCAGAACCAAGCCCGGAAGTTGGGCCCCAATAGGCCAGAGCAATTTGAAAGCCAATAAAAAAAGCAGTAATAATAAATTTAAAATAATTAAATATGTGGAAAAATGGCCAAGCCAACAAAGCAAAATGAAGATGTATCCGGTGCAGTATACAGATGCACAAGCCTGTAGCTAAGAACAGCAAGTGGGACTTTCATCCGATTAGCAGCGACATTGAGCCTGGCCGCTGGCCAGCTCCAGGCGGGAAACTTCACCCTTTCACTTGGATGCCTGAGCAATTATGTTACAGAGCGAGTTCGCCCGCTCTTTCGTGATCTCCACCAGTGAGTCCTGGAGACGAATGTGAGAGCGGTTGAACAAGAGTTTCAAGCAGCTATCAGCCTTCCGACAATTCTCTTGATTGATTCTTGAACAACCAAGAAGTCGAAGGTTATATTATTAAACTAAACAGAAAAGACGCGAATCGAAGGTTATATTATTCACGCTTCCGAAATAGCGATCCAAAATCTCCACATAGTAGTGAGCGAGGGGCTTACGTCTTATGAGAGTTTGGCTCAACAGGACTTCTTGGTTGGGTTTGATAAGATGGCTGGAATGCTGTCGTTCAAACCCTCCGACTGCACCCATGACTAGAGGTTTGTTAACATCTAACCAATGGTTTTCTCATTCGGTTGTACGATGAAGCTGTAGGTTTCTCTACCTAGTCAATAATAATGAAATGCGTGTTTTTCTGGACTGATTACGTTCTTAGTTTCGACCTAATATAAATTTGGACGCACGACTGAAAAATTCATAATCCATAATCTACTTGGAAGGAAAATAATATTTAAAAAATAGTATATTTTAACTTTATTTTTTATATATAAAAAGTTACCATAAAACACACACAAAAAGCAAAAGTATATATTCAAACTTTGATTTACACATAAAAAAGTTACTGACATTTTATTTAAACTTCCATTTTTGTATAAAATTATTTGGTTGCACCTTTTATCCAAAATAAAAGTAAGGCTATTTATACAAGGTTTGTTTGATACTCGCAATCATGGACTTATTATTTTCTAAATCTAAATTATTATAGAGTATGTCAATGACTTTTCAATATGTCATACTAACATTATAAATTTAAAATCAAATTAAATATAGTTTTATCATGGTAAATTTCTTATTATTTCAAATGATAATCTTCTTCTCTAAGTTTAGAGAATGTAATATATAAAAAATTCATAGATCAAACACTTCATACATCTCCTTAATTCTTTTAGAAATATTTTTTTAATGTGCTGAAATTCAATTATTGTATATAAAAGTTTAAGATATTTAGATATTATGCAACAAATAACATTTTTATTTAATAAAAATATAAATAATTAGAGAATTTGTAATATATTTTCTCTTATGAGTATTCAATAATTTTCGTGCTGAATTAATTCAAATATGTTTAGCACTAATATCATTAAATTTGATGAAAAAAAGTTAGATATATTGGATGGTTTCGTGTATTTGTGTGGATGAAAGCTTATTTATATTTTGTTAGAGTACTTTTTTACTTTGATGGATTTTATCTTTATAATAAATAGATGATGTACTTCACGCGTGAAATCAGTTTATTTATAATTATAGATTTTATGTGTTGTTTATGTGTACATCATAAGTGAAATCATGTTAATTTAATTATTGATTTTTGAACCTTGGAGAATCCAAGTACCATATAGCTAAATAAAATGTAAGATTAATAATTTTTAGTCTGATGAATTGAACTAATATTAAGTCTGGGACAAATTACAGATAGACTCAATTGAAGTGTGAAACTCGAGGCGAACATAACAAATTATCTTTTGAAGAAAATAATAAACTTTACAATGATTTGTTTAAATAAAAATTAATAAGAGAACAAAAAGTAAAAAAATCAAAATAAAGTAGAGGAGAGTGCTATGTTTTCTCATCCAAACCATCTTCAAAAAATGGCTACTTACATAGCCTCCTGCTGCTTTCTTCACTCTCTTCTCATCTTCTTCGTCCTCACCGCTTTCTCTGTGGCTCAAAACTTAAGCGGCTTCACCGTCAACCTCTACCAACGAGACGCCTTTTACAATCCTTATCTCTCCCAAACTGAGATCATACGTCGAGCCATCGCCCGGTCGGTCTGGTGCGCCAACATGTCCAGCTCGGTCACGCCAAACTCCCCCACGACAGATATCATCCGCGACACCAGCCAGTTCTTTATGAAGATCCACCTCGGGACTCCGCCCGTCGACATTATCGCGGTGGCTGACACAGGGAGCACCTCACCTGAACACAATGCCTGCCATGCACGCAGTGCTTTCTGCAGCCCCTGCCACTCTTCAACACCCAAGCCTCGTCGAGTTACCGAACACTCCAATGCGGCCCGTCCCGGCCGTGTCCTCCCTGGAATGGTATCGGGTGCCCGAATGGACTCTGCCACCACGACATTCACTACGTCAACGGGGCACACACGAGAGGACTCCTCTCGACAGAGACCCTGCAGATGGACTCCACCACCCACTCCACCGTCCAAATACCCAATTACATTTTCGGCTGTGGGATGGGAAATAACGGCCATTTTGGCGAGTTCGGGTCTGGGATCATCGGCCTCGGGGCCGGTCCGGAGTCTATGGTCACGCAACTAGGTCACTTGAGAGGGAGAAAATTCTCCTACTGTTTGATGCAACTCGACCAGCCAGGCCGAGTGAGTCACATCCATTTCGGAGACCAGGCGGTTGTCCGCGGACCCGGGACCATCACGGTCCCCTTAGTCCCGGGACAAATAGGAAATTTTTACCATGTGACGCTCGAGGCCTTCACGGTCAGAACTCGGAAGGGCAAGGATCCCCTTCACCGGTCGCTCAGGCGCTGTCGAGCAAGGCAACATCATGATCGGTTCAGGCACGGCCTTAACAAGTTTGCCGAGGCATTTCTACACGCAAATCAAACAAGCCGTGAGAATGCAGACCCATGCACCAGAGGTGCCCGACCCTGACCGGCTACTTGAGTTGTGCTTCACGAAAGACCAGTTGCTCCAGCTGCCGAGCATCGTGGCCAACTTCAGAGGTGGCAACGTGCCGCTGAAGCGGTTCAACGCGTTTTTTACTTGGGGGCCTGTGACTTGCTTAGCGTATGAAGTGAGCGAGAGCTTTATTGCTTACGGGAGTTTGGCTCAGTAGGACTTCTTGGTTGGATTTGATCAGAATGCAAGAACGGTGTCGTTCAAGCCCTTCCAGTGCAACCATGCCAAAGACATTGTTATTATCGAACCAGGAATCTTCACATTTGGTTGTATGATGAAGCTGTTCACCTTACCAATAATAATAAAGTGCGGGTTTTTCATGACTAATTACGTTCGTAGTCACGGTATAATTTAGTTTTACGCACTTCTTCTTTTTTTCTTTCGAATATCAGCACATCAACCGAGTCTAAAGAAAGGTGTTAGGAATTTCGGTTAATAAACAAAAATGTTGTATAGAAAAAATAAGATTTAGCAAGATTCAGTATTATGCTTAAGTCATGAGGAACAATGAGATTGTCTCAATAAGTTGTAGCAGAGCATAGTTGTGATGGCTAGCTATGTCGAGTGTCTAATTTGAAGTGGTCAAATTCAATGGTCACAGTATTTCAAAATATGACAAACAAGGGTGAAAGATCTGTTAGCATATAGCAAATGATTTTGAAGGCTTTATGACTTGTGAAGCCTGAACAGTGGAGGATGAGAATTGGGAGGATCTGCAACGAGCAGCAGAAACTGTAAGACAGCGTTTGGCGGATGAGATCTTGTATCATATGATGAGTCAATCACGGTTTATGTCACAATCCCTTATAAATAAATTGTATCTAAAGGAGAGACTGTACGAACTGAAGATGTTATAGCATCTGAATGATTTGGCTCAGCACATGAATGTCTTCGATTAAATAGTCACGTACTTAAAGCATCTTGAGGTGAAGATTGAGGATGAAGACACAGTAATACACTTTTAATATGTTTATTGCCTACCTCTTACGAACACATGGTGACTACTCTTACGTATAGAAAAAAAATAATCAAAGTTGAGAAGATTAGTACAGCCTAGTTGAAACAATACCAACGAAAGTAGAATGTAAGAGAGACTTCCTCATAAACTGGAAGTTTGTATGTTCAGGGCAGTCAAAATCATGCAAGAAATTTAGAGAAGGATGATTCTAAAAAACAAAATTTCATGTCAAAATCAAAGGAAAAAAAGACGTTTCATTGCATAAGTGCAAGGAGCCAGGACATAAAAATAAACTGATGGGATTAATGACAAATCATCAAAGTCTGTGAATGTGGTGCAAAATGATTCGGATTATTGTAGACTACTCAACTCGTGGATCTTTGGATTCTTAATTTATGATGTTCTTATCATATTACGCTTAACATGGAATGGTTCTCTACATACATGTCACCTAATTTTGATTCTATATGTCTAGGGGATAATAGATGTTGCAATACTAGTGGGGTATTGATGATGTCAGAATTAGAAAATATTGTGTGATGTGCGACATGAATTAACCTGAATTGAAAAAAAATCTGATTTTCTGGGATACTTAGCAAAATAATGATTGTATTCCCAATACAGATGAGGGCAGAGAAACGTTGAGAATTGTTAAAGGAGCATTGTTGACTTTGAAGAAAAGAAAAATGACTGGTGGCAAGATCTATAAACTGTTAGGGAGTACACTAGTAGGTAGAGTTCATCCACTAGAATCATATGATGATAGTACGGTATATGCGTCTTGATTATCTTAGCGAATGTGATATGATCAAATTGTATAAAAGAAATTTATTGTATTGTGTACTGCAAGCCGTTAGCTTTTGAACGTACATCATGTACTGTTAACCCAAATTAAACATTAATAATAAATTATAAATCCGAGAAAGGATATTCAATCGCGTGGACCACAACACTATCTCCATCTTCTTTTAACCAAACCTCATCTCCTCCCCCAGCGGTGACACTGCCCGACTCAAATTCGTGCATTCCGGTTGGAGCCTTGCCACATGTCATAGGTTAGTCTTCTGACAAGGTTTGGAGCGAGGTCTCTTCTTGATATTAGCAGATTTTTCATAAATATTGAATACTGAATCTTTAGTAGGTCAGATGATGAATTGGATTTTTAATTATAGAAAAAAAAATTTGGTCAGAGTACATAAATTATGTATCCGAGCGACTAAAACGAAATCAGCTCGATGATTTAAGTGTATTCAAAATTTTAAATTTTTTAACCTCAAAAACCTTAAAACACTAAAATCTTAAATGCAGAAACCATATAATTCAAATATCATGCAAAATGATCGCATTTTAGCTTCTATGATGGATATTGTATATACCGTGTCAGATATATCCGTCAAGCCCTATAATTAAAATTGTACTTGTTTATATTCTGCCAAATAAACACTAAATTCCATGCATGTCGTCCGCTTCCTCCTAAATATCCAAATTACTCATATAAAAATATTTTGTTCTCGCCGGATTCCTGAAGGAAGACGGCAGATTGTGAACAAGAAAATAAATCATACAAAACATTTTATGGAGCTATATAAGGAGCCGGGGAGGAGCGAGAGATGCGATGACACATAAAAATAAGAATGTCCGAGTCATAAGTGAAGCTGTTCCGGACATGGTCAAGTCCATTTGCTTTGAGAATCGTTTGGGCACTGAAGCTGAAGGGCATCGAGTATGAAACCATACTTGAGGATCTCACAAACAAGAGCCCATCGCTGCTTCAGTACAACCCTATTCATAAAAAGGTTTCGGTTCTCGTCCATGGCAGAAACACAATGGTGGAATCACAGGTAATTCTTGAATACATAGATGAAACCTGGACAGCGGGATACCGCCTTCTGCCGGAAGACTCTTATGAGAGATCCGTCGCCCGGTTTCGGGCTAAGTTTGGAGATGATCAAGTGAACTTGTTGTAATCTGAATTACTAGAATAAGACTTGTTTTTTTTTTAAAGTGTAAATTTTCATTGGGTTTAGCGGATAGGTATCACGTAAAAATAATGTCATTTTAGATGACGTTTAGGGTTTTAATTGGGCAATGTTTAAGGTTTCTAGGATGGTTTTAGGATTTCAGATTATTAGGATGTTTCAAAGTCCAAATTCTGAAACTTAAAAATCCAATTCTAAATCTTAAAATTTGAAAAACACTAAAAATCTAAAATCCTGAAATATTAGAAATCTAAAATTTCTAAAAATGATTAACAACAGCGTCATTTTAACCGCTCACATACCTATCGTATGTATTGTGACAAGATATATCCATTTTTGTATTTCTAGTTAGATGGTTAGAAAAAGGTTATGAGGGTTTTTCTAGTGCACACTACCACATTGTTGACTTTATACGGCGTTTATATAATTGACTTAATACGGCGTTTAGCATTTATACGGCGTTTTAAACTAAAAAAGGTCGTATATAGTTGAAAACACAAAACTGCACCGTTTTCATTAGGCTTACATACGGCGTATAAAGATTAAAACGCCGTATAAAATGTAGAACTTATACGGCGTTTCTGAATGATAAATGCCGTATAAGTGAAAAATAAAAAACTGCACCGTTTTCGTTAGGATTACATACGGCGTTACAAAGATTAAAACGCCGTATAAAAGGTAGTACTTTTACGGCATTTATTAGTCAAAAACGCCGTATAAGTGGGGAAAAAAACTGCACCATTTTCGTAAGGATTATATACGGCGTTTTATATATTAAAACGCCGTATTAAGTTTATACGGCGTTTTGTATTAAGAAACGCCGTATAAAATTAGTACTTATACGGCATTTATGAATAATAAACGCCGTATAAGTGGAAAAAAAACTGCACCTTTTCGTCCACATTACATAAGGCGTTTTATAGATTAAAACGCCGTATAAACTTAATACGACGCTTATTACGACTAAACGTCGTATATAGTTTTACCAATATAAGGCGTTTTTGCTTAATAAACGTCGTATTCAGGTAATCCTAGTCCTACTCTATCTCGTGTTCACCCTTAGCTGAATCCTACTCTGCCTCGCCTTCTCCCTTAGCTGCATCTATAAATATTATATGTTTAACGGTTCCATGATTTCACAACTCAGTTCCATCCTTGTTTACTAGTCATTATACGAGTATGATTTTGTCATAAATTATTCATATTAATTTTATTACTTGTATTTTATATATATATATATATTACTTTGATGGATTTTATCTTTATAATAAATAGATGATGTACTTTGCGCGTGAAATCAATTTATTTATAATTATAGATTTTATGTGTTGTTTATACGTACAGTACAAGTGAAATCATTTTATTTTGAATTATTGATTCTTAAACCTCGGAGAATCCAAGTAACATATAGCTAAATAAAATGTAAGATAAATATTTTTTTATTCAGATGAATTAAACTAACATTAAGTTAGGGACAAATTATAGATAGACTCAATTGAAGTGTGGAACTCGAGGCGAACATAACAAATTTTCTTTTGAAGAAAATAATAAACTTCATAATGATTTGTTTAAATAAAAAATAATAGGAGAACAAAAAGTAAAAAATTGAAAATAAAGAATTAAAAAGTCAAAGGTTAAATAAAGAGTATGTAGGCTGCAGTCTTTAATTCATAATTAATTTTTCTGAATGAAATAATCTTTAATATATGATAAACAATTGATGTTATATTATGGATGTTATTATATCTTTATCAAGTTTGATTTGTCTAATCTATGGTTGGTGGAATTTGATATAAATTATTTTAATTTAGAGGGTGAAATAATATAAATTAAAGATAATGATGATGCTATCTATTAATATTAAATAAAAAATAAGTTGATGTCACTTTGCAATGCACGAGTGATCCCATTATATTTTTAAAAAAAAGTAACCGCTTTGTTTGAATTCATTTTTCATTAATAAATTATATAATAATTTTGAAGTGATATAGCTTTCTCACGAAAACTGATTTTCTAAAACTTTTTATAAAAAAATGGTGCCCTAAATTGTTTATGTTGTGTTCAAATATTATATATTTTTTGTCATATATATTGAAAATTTTGATAAATTGAATTTCAAAAAAAATTAAATTTAATTTTTGGAAATAATAAGCACGGAATACATTATCTTATTAACAAATTTTTAACAAAATAAAGAGTGTTTTACTATTTTCCTATAAAATTTTCACCTCTAACCAAACAAAAAAAATAAAATAAATTCCATGATAAGTTCATTTTCCATTAAAATTTTCTTTCACTCAAATTTTCCTAAACAAACACACCCTCAAAGAACCAATTGAAATGTGAACCAAAATCAAGATTTATAACAATAGTTTGAAGAAAAAGAATTTTTATAATCAGTCACTAAGCAGTGAACACTGTGTGTAAATATTATTTATATATATTTAGTTATGTGTTACATATTGATTTATTGGAACCAGTTTTTCTTAACCTCTTCGAATCAAATCCCTAATTACATTTGGGAGGGACTAAATATTTATAAAAAGTGTGAATAATAGGAAAACTGAATATATTTTTCTCTCTTCAAATTGACTGTCTTTCTCTGTTTTCGAATTTATTATAATTTTTAATTATCATAATTATAAAATCACAAAATAATTATTTGGTGGACCAGATATGATTCTAGATCGAGCCTTCTTTTCCATCTTACTTTGATTATGATTTATAATAAATAATTATTTTTAAGGTAAAAAATTGTAAAAAAAAAACTGAATTAATTTTGTAAAATAAAATTTACATTTGCGCTCATAAATTAATATTATTATAAAACTTAGACCTTTACCAAAACTATATAGTTTTTCCATCATTCTAAATAATGACATTTTGTTCACATTTTAAATACATTCTTAATTAGTCCAAAAAAATTTTATTTTTTTGACAATTCTGATAATTTTGGACTGATGTTTTTCTTAAACACTACTCCCTCTGTCCTCTTTTACTTGTCGTTTAAAATACCTGCATTAATTTTTGAACGCATATAACTCAAATCATAAATATTATAAAATTATAATAAAAATATATTATCAAAGCACAATTCGATACGAACATATTGAGATCCATCATCATAATATTTATCATAAAATCACATACAAAATTATGTTAAACATTGACTATAAAAGAAAAGCGACAAGTAAAAGAGGACGGAAAGAGTAGTAGGGTTTAGGGTTATATTTTGTTAAACAGGTTGACCAGGATGCATGCCAATGGGTCGACTCATTGACTTCAAAACGTGAAAACACCAAATTTTTTTATTTACCAACAAATCTATGACCAGTCAAGGTTTAGGGTTAGGGCTTCTGGGTCAGTATTTGTTTATTCCAATTATCACTCATGCTCAGATTTCTCGACTTTTCTGGCGCAAATAAGCTAACGTTCGCCCGATTCCCGCTGCTGCGAAGCATTCATGGTCAACAGCTTGTCGACAGATCACACTGAAATCAGACACTCTGAGACACTTAAAACTGGATTTTTGAGAATTTCCCAAATTAGAAAAATCCCATGAAGATACCAGAATCTGGGGTAATCACCAAATCTTGTGAATGTTGATAATAAACCCATTCAATATTTTAGTAATTATTAGGAAATTAATGTGAATATACATCAAAAATGTGAATGAGAATATTTCCCAGCCGTAAAAATTAAGTTCAATAATTAGGAAATGTAAATATACATCAGCATTCACAATATGGGAAAGTAAACGTTATGCACAATTTCAAGATCGACGGCAAATTCTCGTACTGCTTGGCTGTTTTCGGTGGCGCTGGCGACGGCACCAGCCCGATCAACTTCGGTAAAAACGCCGTCGTCTCAGATCCCGATGTGGTCCAAACTCCCTCGTCAAAAACGAACCCGACACTTTCTACTGGCTGACGCTCCAAGGGTTTGTGGTCGGAAACGAATTTGTCCAATTCACCGGATCCTCCGCCCCGATTGACGAAGGCAACATCATCATCGACTCAGGCACGACTCTGGTCCTCCTCCCTACAGATTTCTACTCGCTATTCCAAACAGTGGTGTCAGAGCAGATAAGAGCAAAGCCTGTGCTGGACCCTCTGGGCTTCTTCGGCTTGTGTTACAACAACAACGATTTTGCGCCGCCGACTATCAAGGCCAAGTGGGCGGGAGGAGACGTCGAGCTGAAAGATTACAACACGTTCGTGAGGGTCACGAAGGAGGTGGTCTGCTTGGCTTTCGCACCTTCAAATGACCTCGCCATTTATGGCAACTTGGCCCAAACGAATTTCTTGGTCGGGTACGATAACTACACCGAAGTTTAAGACTTATAAAATTTGATTAGATTAGTTTCAATTTCGGACCGCGAGAAATAATAGAATAGCTACAATTTCAAGCTATGAAAAATAATTGGTTATTTCCTCCATTCATTTCACTTAAAACTTTAATTTCAATTTGATGTAATTCATTATATGGACGGAGGTTGGGGGCTCTCGAGTACGAAAACGTTGCAGGAAAAGTTGAAAGAAAGAAGAGAAACCAAGAAATTGCAGCAGTATGTTGTTCAATAGACCTCAACAGCTTTTTCCATACGCAAAGTGTTCTATACACCCTGATGGCACTTATTTACAGATATACCCTCAGACAGATGGCATTCTTTTTCTGGACCCTGTACAATCAGCCCCCTTTATGTTTCAGTAGTCTATTCATAGAACCTGTGCATTTCCAGAGAAGGCATGTTTAGCTTGTTCGGGGCACAGCTATTTCCATTTTGTCTATTGCCAGCTGAACGTAATTTCCAGTTCGACTATTGCTATCTGATCTTCTGGTTCCAAATAGGTAAAAACAAGCATAAGAAGATTGATTTCAACGTGCAGAGGTTAGGTGAGAGCCCAAACCAAACAAAACATGCAACAACAGATGATGTCTACTCTGAAGGGAAAGCTTCTAGTATCCATCTACTGGAAAAATTAAGAAAACAAATTGGTTCAGAACAATTACAACTTCCACAACTAGAAGAAATTGGGCCAAATTGAATATGGTATTAACTACCTCAGATGCATGCAGCTCTGAGCTCTAATGAGTCACTTCTAGCTCGGCCAGGTTGAAGTTCGCTGCATAGCACGGTTGGTAAGTTAAATGATGTGATAAACGGGGAACATCACAAAGTAAAATGTACCATTCATCAATTTCCATCATCTCCAGATTGGGTAGGTCATCCATATTCTGCTCTTCGTCCTGATCCTGGACAAATAAAGGCGAGACTTAAAAATTTGAACCCAAGAGAGATATTTTACCTGACCCCCTCCATTACGCAAGACAAGCAAATTTTAAAAAATTTGTCAGAAGCATGAATATCTGAGCAGACCTCTGTTATATAAAAGTCAGGGGCAGTTTCTTGAAATTGGACACTAGGAACATGCTGAAGTTTAGCCAGATTATCTAGAACCTCAGCCTTCACCTTCTCCAGTTGGGCCATTTTGTTCTTGTTTTCCATATTGCTAGGGGGAACATAGAGTTTGAAGTCTGGACCATAGTAGTCATAGTATCTGTTGTACGGCATCACATCAGGGATTTCCTTATTTAAGGCTACAGCAGTCTGCATAATAAAAAAAAATGCTATGTTAAATAAGATGACTGGAAACATCTCATAACAGTTAGCTACACATATGGACAGCATACATGGCCAGAGATAATGAATGGCTTCCATGACCTTGCGGAATAACTACATATGAATGGCTGGTCGTCAAATATCATACCTCATAGCACCAGCAACGAGCGACATTGCGGATGGTGTACCCACCCCCACCAAGCAGCAACAACGGAACATTAAAAGATCTCATAAATTTGACACATTCGCCATGACCGTCGATTGTGAGATTGAAACATCCCAGTCTATCACCACATAAAGAGTCTGCTCCACATTGAAGAACCACTGCCTTGGGGTCATAAACCTCCATCACCTTTCTCATGATTGGTTTGAACATGAACTGATAGCTATCATCATCAATACCAGCATCCAATGGAACATTGACTGAATAGTATTTTCCTTTTCCAACCCCGATGTCCCTGACATCTCCTGATCCGGGAAAGTATTTTCCAAATTTGTGGAACGAAACAGTCATGACCCTATCCGTCAAGAAAAACGCCTCTTCGACGCCGTCTCCATGGTGAACATCAATATCAACATACAGAACTCGCTGCAATGTGGTCAACAAAATCATATTGATATTAGAATAATACTAGAACTAAAAATGAACAGAAGCGTTAGTACAGCGCAGGGCAAGAAACATCAAGTAACCAATGTGACAAAAAATGAAGAGTTCCATGAATGAAAAAAAGACGGTATATGATCTAAACAAATTTCACCAACCTCATGATCTTTGAGGAGTTCAAGGATTGCGAGCACTATGTCATTCACGTAACAAAATCCAGACGCCGCGTACTTTTTGGCATGGTGTAATCCACCGGCCCAGTTAATGGCTATATCACACAGCTTATCATTCAACTTACTAGCACCACAAACAGAGCCACCAGTATAAGTACGACAAAAATCATAAAGACCATTAAACACTGGGCAGTCAAAGACGCCGACATTGAATCTCCTTAATTCTTTAAGCATTTCATGCTGCGTTTCTGGTGTAACCTCCTTCAAAAATTGCACATAATCATCAATATGAAACTCTAAAAGAACTTTTTCCTTCGCAAGAGGGGGCGTAATGCACTCCATATGTTTCAGCAGCCCATATTCTTTCAGAAGAGCATGTACCATGCTTATCCGTTGTGGTTTCATCGGGTGCCCACATCCATAGTAATATGTTCCCACATCCGGATGATAAAAATACATCACTTTCCTCTTTGAACCATCCGGGCCTGATGGAAGAGAATTATCTTCGATATCTGTCAGTGTAGTTTTCTTATCTATCATATTTCTCACCAAGAATTGTCACCAGTTAGAGAACACTGTGGAAGGAAAACAAAAAAAAACAAAAATTAAGATGAAATCAACCACCAGATCACCTCAGGTACATGCTTCCCCAAACATCATCATCATCATCATGCAACAACACCTTCAAGCATAAGAGGTAACATTCACTTTACTGATCAAGATACCACCTTTCACAATTCACATATATAGGCTAAAAGAAGGCCCAAGAATCTCAAGTGGAGATTGATCCTTCAAACCCCAGATACAAATTTCTGACGCCCATTAAATCCGCCCAACCACGGACAAAGAGGCCACACGCTAAACAGAAAGCACCAATTCCACACACATTCAACAAAACCAGTCGACACAACTGAGCCAACAAATTCCAGCCGTCACCGACAACAGCTTAGTAAAAAGAACGTATCGGGAAAGCAGACAAGAGAAAAACGAAGATGAGGGGAAGAGCGACATGCATACCTTCGAGGGATGGTGGGAGAGGGAGGCCGTGATCGGGTGAGGCAGAGAGTGAAGCGAGAGCGAGTGCTGGGTTTATACCAGCTGAAATCACTCACAATGAGAAATAGTATAAATTCCTTGCGAGGGAAGGATTTTTATACGACAGAGGCGATTCAGATTCGGGTGGGTCGACAATCCGGCCCGGATAAACAACCTCCTTCCCGCAGAAAGATTTCTAAATAACAGACTATTTTTCTTCGTACGGGCTGAACCGGATCCGGTCAGAACCAAGCCCGGAAGTGGGCCCAATGGGCCAGAGCAATTTGAGACACAATGAAAAAAAAAAGAACTAATAATAAAATAATTAAATACGTAAAAAATGGCAAAGCTAACAAAGGAAAATGAAGATGTATGCAGAGCAGTATACAGATGCTCAAGCCTGAAGCCTGTAGCTAAGAACAGCAAGTGGGACTTTCAGCCGATAAGCAGCAACATGGAGCCTGGCCGCTGGCCGGCTCCAGGCGGGAAACTTCACCCTTTTACTTGGATGCCTGAGCGATTATATTACTGAGCGAGTTCGCTTGCTCTTTCGCGATCTCCACAAGTGAGTCCTGGAGATGTATGTGAGAGCTTGATCAAGAGTTTCAAACATGTAGGGGATTTAAGGAAGAGTACCTGAGCAGCTATCAGCCTTCCGACAGTTCTCTTGCTTGATTCTTGAAGCTCGCCCGCTATTAGTATCTCATCCAGTATGTAGTATGCCTGATGAGACAGATAAAATTGTGAAGGCGTCCGGGTCATCCCCGTTGACATATCATTAAGGGGATAACGCTATACCTTGTGGAAGTTGAAGATCAGGTCCAGCTCGCACACCTGAACAACCACGAAATCAAGCAATGTACTAAACTAAACTGAAAAGACCCGAATCGAAGGTTATATTACTCACGCTTCCGAAATAGCGATCCAAAATCTCCACATAGTAGTGTATGATCTCGAGAACCTCAAGCTCATTGTCGTCTTGATCCACGCACATACAAAAATATAGACTGGCATACCTACAAGATAATGCCATAGAATTCAAGTGTGAAACGACTAGTGGCTCAGTCGTGAAAACCCTCGCACAGGTAAGTGATGTACCTCTTGTACACAACTTTGAACCCTCTCCACTCCACAAAATTGCAAAGCTTCGGTCCTCGGTGAAGAATCACCCCGCTCAGCTCCCGAATAACCTTCGCAAGTTCAAAAATCACGCGCATTAGAACATGAATCATGGCATTTTTATCTCAGATATACCGATTCCGAGTTTCTGGTGGTTGATGCTATATAGAAGTACCTTGGATCTCTCCTTTTGCGAGTAAGGTGAGTACCATTTGGTCAGCCTCACCTTCCCTTGTCTACTTATCAGAAGCACAAAATGAATCTGCACATATTTCCAGCAATTCAACCACCAGAAACTTCATCAAATCGGAATGCAGGTTTCATAAGACTCAAATTAACCACAATGCAGTCTCACAAGATCAAATCGGAGACGCAAGCAAACCCTAGAAAATATGGAACATTCTCATCCAGACGCATACTGTTGCATACATCGACATAATGAGGAATAAAAGGGATCAAATCATCGTGATTTCAATTCACCATTTCTTAGCTTTTTGCTGGCAATGTTCGACGCAGCTCCGAGCTCTGAGATCCAACCGTGGCGTCTGGCTCAAGCTCCCGGCTTTGCGACGAAACTGAAACGCAGGAGAAAGCGGTTGTATGGGAAGAGCTAGTAAACCGAGCGAGCGAACCGGTTCGAAATAAGCGGCCAGCCATGTCAACCCGGTAAACCGGGCCTTCGTAAATTTCTCGAGTAACTTGGACGAAGCGGGTAATACTAAAGTCACAGCAGCGCCGTCACAGACAATTTTACAAGCAATAGGACGGCAGCAGTACTCAGCGTGCAACCTTGCGCTCGAGCATATAGTAAATTTTTTTCATTCAATCCGACTTGGTCCATTTTTCATCTAAAATTGCATTTTATCTTTTTTCATTAAGAACTAAAATAGCTTTAGAATAAAAAACTTAAAAAAACATTTAAATTATACCTTAAATGGTCAATAATCATGTTAATTAAATATAAAATAAATTGAATAATTTAAAAGTAGCATGGCTGCGGCACAGACCCAAAGACGTTAAAGGAGCGTGTAAACCACAATACCGTTTGGAAGGATAAGATGATCCAGAGCAACATGTTATAATAGGAGAGATTTTATACTTAAGACACGATCTTTCTCGTGCTATGAATATCTGCTTAGTCTACCGCTTTGTGACATTATAATCGGATCTAGTGTTGCGCTGTAATTTAAAATGACGTCGCTTTGTTTATTTTCTAGTTATTCAACTTAAAACGATGTCGTTTCGATATGTAATTCTAATTGAGTAGTCAACAAAACAAATGAAACAACGTCGTTTTGGACCAATTCGATTCCTATAACATGTAATAATACCTTATATTTTGAAGAGATTATTAATACGAGATTGAAAATATAAGTTTTGAACCCTAACATGTTATATTAAAGCTATGCATCAATAATATTCTTTCTTATTTTGAACCGCACAAGTGGAGTATACTATTATCTGCAGTTGCCTCCACATAGCTAAATTTTCCTGTGCAGCTACCCTAAATGGTACAAAACAAAAGTCTGACTACTGGAGGTTCAGTTAAATTACTATTTGTTCCAGAATATTAACCATGCTCACCAAACAAAGAAAATAGAGAATAGATCAGTAGATCCCAAATACTCAAATAAATGAAAAAGGAAGAAAAGAAAGAAGGCGATGAAAGGGAAAAACTAGAG
>NQLW01000092.1:467467-487263 GCA_002312845.1 Kalanchoe fedtschenkoi | reverse complement strand
TACGAAGATTACAGGAGATGGATATCTGAACAAACCTCTGTTCTATAAAAATCAGGGGCAGTTTCTTGAAATTGGACACTAGGAACATGCTGAAGTTTAGCTAGATTATCTAGAAGCTTAGCCTTCACCTTCTCCAGTTGGGCCATTTTGTTCTTGTTTTCCATATTGCTAGGAGGGATGTAGAGTTTGAAGTCTGGACCGTAGTAGTCATAGTATTTGTTGTACGGCATCACATCAGGGATCTCCTTATTTAAGGCTACAGCAGTCTGCATTATAAATAAAATGCAATGTTAAATAAGATGATTGAAAACATTTCAAAACAGTCAGCTACACATATGGACAGCATACATGACCAGAGATAATGAATGGCTGGTCGTCAAATATCATACCTCATAGCACCAGCAACGAGCGACATTGCGGATAGTGTACCCACCCCCACCTAGCAGCAACAACGGAACATTAAAAGATCTCATAAATTTAACACATTCTCCATGACCTTTGATTGTCAGATTGAAACATCCCAGTCGATCACCAGATAAAGAGTCTGCTCCACACTGAAGAACCACTGCCTTAGGGTCGTAAACCTCCATCACCTTTCTCATGATAGGTTTGAACATGAAGTGATAGCTATCATCATCAATACCATCCTCCAATGGAACATTGACCGAATAGTATTTTCCTTTTCCATACCCGATGTCCCTGATATCTCCTGTTCCGGGAAAGTAATCTCCAAATTTATGGAACGAAACAGTCATGACCCTATCCGTCAAGTAAAACGCTT
Organism: Kalanchoe fedtschenkoi; assembly: GCA_002312845.1. Taxonomy (NCBI): domain Eukaryota; kingdom Viridiplantae; phylum Streptophyta; class Magnoliopsida; order Saxifragales; family Crassulaceae; genus Kalanchoe; species Kalanchoe fedtschenkoi. The sequence goes on along the minus strand of NQLW01000092.1, from coordinate 486,482 downwards.
CTTCGACACCGTCTCCATGGTGAATATCGATATCAACATACAGAACTCGCTGCAATATGGTCAACAAAATCATATCGATATTAGAATAATACTAGAACTAAAAATGAACAAAAACGTAAGTACAATGGCAGGGCAAGAAATATCAAGTAACCAATGCAACAAAATGATCTAAACAGATTTCACCAACCTCATGATCTTTTAGGAGTTCAAGGATTGCGAGCACTATATCATTCACGTAACAAAATCCAGAGGCCTCGCACTTTTTGGCATGGTGCAAGCCGCCAGCCCAGTTAATGGCTATATCACACAGCTTATCATTTAACTTCCTCGCACCACAAACTGAGCCACCAGCATAAGTACGACAAAAATCATAAAGACCATCAAACACAGGGCAGTCATCGCCGACATTAAATCTCCTTCTTTCCCTCAGCATTTCCTGTTGCTTTTGTGGTGTAACCTCCTTCAAAAATTGCACATAATCGTCAGTATGAAACCTTCCAAGATCTTTTTCCCTCGCAAGAGAGGGCTTGATGCACTCCATCTGGTTCAGGAGCCCGTATTCTTTCAGGAGAGCATGTGCCATGCTTATCCGTAGTGGTTTCATCGGGTGCTCAAATCCATAGTAATACATTCCCACATCCTGACGATAAAAGTACATCACTTTCCTCTTCTTCCCATCCGGACCTGATGGAAGAGAATTGTCTTCGATATCTGTCAATGTAGTTTCCTTATCTATCATATTTCTCACCAGTAATCGTCACACTGTGAAAGGAAAACAAAAACAAAATTCATGATCAAATCAACCAACAGATCACCTCAAATACATGCCTCCACAAAAATCATCATAATCCAACACCACCACTAAGCAATCAATCATTCCAGACAAGCAAACCAAACAAAAAAAAATCCCAAATGAAATTACTTTCATGTTTTATCCAACAAGTAACCAGCACAAGTTGTAACATTCACTTCACTTATCAAGATACCACCTTTCACGTAGGCTAAAAGAGGGCCCAAGAATCTCAAGAGGCGATTGCGATCCTTCAAACCCCCACAAACAAATTTCAGACGCCCATTAAATCCACCCAACCTGGGACAAAGAGACCACAGGCTAAAAAAGACAAGCACGGATTCAACAAACATTCAAAAAAATCCCTAAACCCACAATCAATTAAACCACCCGACCGAACTCGGCCAGCACATTCCAGCGGTCACCGACCACCACTTCCTTAAAAAAAAAAAAAGCGTTTCGGGAAAGCTGACGAGAGAAAAATGAAGTTGAAGGGAGGAGCGACATGCATACCTTCGAGGGGTGGTGAGAGAAAGAGAGAGCGTGATCGGGTGCGGCAGAGAGTGAAGCGAGAGCGATTGCTGGGTGCGATCGAGGCGAGGGGTTTATACCAGCTGGGACCACTGACAATTGGAAATAGTATAAAATCCTTCTCAGGGATGGATTTCGTTAGGACAGAGGCGATTCAGATTCGGGTGGGTCGAAAGTCCGGCCCGAATAGCTAACCTCCTTCGGTCCTTCCAGGAGAAGGATTTCTAAAGGAACAACTTTTTTTTTACTCGGGCGGGCCGAACCGGATCTGGTCAGAACCAAGCCCGGAATTTTGGCCCCAACGGGCCGGATTAGTTTGAGACACATTAAAATATGAATTAAATATGTAACATGGCAAAGTTAACAAAGCAAAATTAATGCAATGCAGTTTGAGATGCACAAGTCTGTAACCAAGAATTGCATGTGGGACTTTCAGCCGATAAGCAGTGACGTTAAACCTGGCCAGCTCCAGTCGGAAACTTCACCCTTTTACTTGGATGCCTGAGCGATTCTTGGAGCGTACCCTTTCGCTAGTGAGGTCATGGAGGTGTGTGTGAGAGCGGCCAACAACGAGTTGAATAACTGTTTTGAACAGGTGGGGGATTTAAGGAAGTGTACCTGTGCAGCTATCAGTTCTCTTGCTTGATTCTTGAAGCTCGGCGTTATCATTATCTCCTCATCCAGAGTGTAATATGCCTGATGAGTTACATAAAATTATCAAGGCTCGGGCGTCATCTCTGTTGGCATATTATTAACGGATAACCTATATGATATGGAAGTTGAAAATCAGATCCAGCGTGCACATCTGCAGAGCCACAAATCAAGCAGCGGATTAAACTAGAAACATCCAAATTACGGGTTACATTTTACGGATTAAGTTCACTCACGCTACCGAAATAGTGATCCAACATTTCCACATAGTAGTGTACGATCTCCAGAATCTCTAGCTCATTGTCGTCTTGATCCACACACATGCAAAAATACAATACAGACCGGCATATCTACAAGATTTCATCATACAATTCAAGTGTCGGAAGTGCCTCAAACGTGAAAATCATCGCATAGGTAATCAATGTACCTCTTGTACACAAATTTGAACCCTCTCCGCTGCACAAAAATCATGAGAATTTGTAGATGAATTATGACATCTTTATCTCAAGTTTACTGGTTCGGAGTTGTATAGAAGTACCTTGGATCTCTCCTTCCGTGAGTAAGGTGAACATTTGGTCAGCCTCACCTTCCCTTGTCTGCTTATTAGAAGCATAAAGCAATTCAACCACCAGAAACTTCATCAAATCGGAATGTAGGTTTTGGAAAACTCAAATTAACCACAATGTCGTCTCACAAGATCAAATTGGAGACGCAACATTGCAATTAGAAAACCCTAGAAAATATGGAGCATTCTCATCCAGACGCATGTTGTTGCATACATCAACATAATGAGGAATAAAAGGGATGAAATCGTGACTTTAATTCACCATTTCTTAGCCTTTTTCTGGCAATGTTCGACGCAGCTCCGAGCTCTGAGATCCAACCGTGGCGTCTGGCTCAAGCTCCAAGCTTTGTGACAAACTGAAATGCAGGAGGAAACAGTTGTGGGGGAAGAGCTACTAAACCGACCAAGCGAACCGGTTCGAATTGGACGAATTTAGCGGCCAGCCATGACAACTCGATAAACCGGGCTGCCATAAATTTCTTGAGTAACTTTACTGAAAAATTATGTTTATATGATGTGTAGGTATGTTTATCATATATGGAGACGGGGCGGATCCAGTGAAAATCCTCCTGAATATGTAGAATGTGAACAAATTATATTTGTCGATTGTATTTCATCTTATGGACATGGATTTTTATATATTTATTATTTAATTTTCAAAAATATAATTAATTTCTTATTTATGTTTTGTTAGATTTGTTCCTTGAGTCTCTTTAAATGGGGAATGAAATGTTTAATTTTTTCTCTCTCCTTTGAATGAGTTTTTCTCTCTCCTTTAAATTAGGAATCGTTCTGATTTTTTCATCTGATCTTTGGTGCACAATTCACTTTTGGTGCATTGTTTGGTCTTTGGTGCACAATTCAATCTTGGTACATTATCTGATATTTGGTGCACAATTCAAATCTTGGTGCACAAAAAAATAATGCCTCTAACTGGTGGTGCACAGACCCATAGAGCGGTGCATATTTTAATGTGCACTAGGTCGTTTTACCTATTTGTCCTCTTCATCCGACTCGGACCAAGCCCGCTTCCTCCTTGTTGCAGTTTCTACAGTTTGAGTTGTTTTCTCATCAGCATAAGAGTCTTCAATTTTTGAAGCTGCAAAAGCAGTTGAGCATCTGTATACTGCAAACAAGTATGGAGGAGTCCATATATCATTGTTAGGAGATCAATCACAGCAGCCAGGTGGTGGAGATGGTGTATCGACCGATTCTGATCAATTGCTGAAATTAGCAATATCAGTGGCTCTACTGCAGAACAACGATGAGGGAAGGGGTTCTTGGAAGTGCATTGGATGCAGAGCAATGGAGAAATAACATCAGACAAACTTCATTATTTATTGATTCCTATATATTTTGAAGAGTGATAAAAAAGGAAATGGAAGAATATTTACGGTTAAATTAAGATAATGACGAGCTAAAAGTTAGGAGCTATAATTAATAAAATTAAAAATTACAAAGATTTAATTATTTAATTAAAAATCATATTAATATTTGATCGTTGGTTGATATAAGATCAAAAGATAATAATGATTCACAGTTTACATATCTAAAGCGATTTGCATTTAATCCACATTCTATATGACCATAGGCGGTTTTACTAGGGAAGCAATGGGGGAAGCGCTCGGATCCCGCCTAAAATACATATATTCATGGGAAAAAAATTTATATGCATAATTTCAACTAAATTTTTAATTTTACCCAGAATTTAATCCAAAATTTTAATTATGTAATATTGTCCCCCGAAAAAAAATCCTTAAACCACCAATGTATATGAATGTTTTTTTATCAATTGGCATGTTATGTTTATTTACTAAAGATATGTAAGACAATCTTAGAGCGAAGTCTAACCCTAGCCCTATAATTTAGTAACTTAAGGCTCTTACCGCTATATCACCATCACTATGTCAGTATACTAAACTTTAACGACTAACTCTTAAAGTAACTCAAGATATATATTGCCTTAGTTTAATATTTGTCTGTTCAGTTGTCTATAGTCTCATCTTCATATACTTTCATCACTTTGTATCCCACACTTACTTTACTTCCACCTGCACTTCCATCACATACTTCTCCTACACTAGCTCCTCCCACTATAACATTAGACATTTTTCCGTTTCATTATAGCCGAAGACCTCAAGACCACGCTGAACCACAATATTCTCCAACTGATCAATTTCATATCACAAAATCTCTGGTTAATGCTTCACCACCTACCTAAAGCTATAACTTACATGATCGTAGTTCTCTTTGTGCACCTAACATAAATGATTACATTATTGGAGTTGCACTTGAGCCCTGTACATATCAAGAGGTCACGGGAATTCAAGAGTGGCAATAAACTATGTTAGAAGAGTTAGTAGCTTTTAAGTGCACTCAAACTTGGGATATAATTCAATTCTTGATGGAGTTGTTCTCATTTTGTGTAAGTGAGTGTATAAATTAAAAAATAAATCGGATGGCTCAAACTCAACTTGTTTTCTGTGATTTTTAACAAGCATATAGTCGAGACTATGATGAGAAGTATGCTTAATTGCAATGGCTGCAATTCGCTCGTGGACTATTTCTCAAATGGATGTCAAAAATGTTTTTCTTATGATTTCTAAGAAGAGGTATATGTGGCGCCACCTCCTAAAGTTGAGGTTCTTTAAGGACATGCATGCCGTCTTCGCCAAGCTTTCTGTGGTCTCAAATAAGCTCCTCGTGCTTGGTTACCGATTTGCAATGTTAGGTTACCGACTCTACCAGACTTGAGAATTTTAAGTGAACATTAGGTGTATAGAATCTCAACCGAGCTATATCTTCCACAAATTTCTCGCAAAGGGGTGTATTGCAGAATTCATAACGGATTTTTTCACCAAGTCTGTTCACAGAATCTGAGTTCATCTCCCGCGATGGTTAATCGGCATGTTCAGCTTGTTTGGGTTCAGCTTTTTCCTCTTCATCTATTGCCATCTGAACTTTTGGTTCCTGAATATGATAAAAGCAAAGGACAAGTTTAAAAACCTTTTGGACTGAGCTAGGATGCTCAAGTTGAAATCATTTAGTCACTATTGCATTGTTTCATCGAGATAGTACTCACCTGGGAGACTGGCTGAGAATCTATCTACAAGAAATAACCGGAAAAAATTTAGAAATGAAATAGGTTTAGAAAAACTAAAATTTGTACAACTAGTAGAAATTGGGCCAAATTGAATATGGTATTAACTACCTCAGACGCAGCTCTGAGCTCTGCGGAGTCACTTCTAGCTCGGCCAGGTTGAGGTTCGCTGCATAGCACGGTTGGTAAGTTAATTGATGTCATATATTTATATTGAATGATCTGTTGTCGTAGCAGCATGTGATGAACATGTAATAGCATAATGTCAAATAATATTCTATACACCGAGTAGGAAATGTACCCTTCATCAACTTGCGCCATCTCGAGGTCGGGTAGGCCGTAGGTCATCCATATTCTGCTCTTCGTCCAGATCCTGAAATGCCTTTTATGACAGCCCTCCATTACTCCGAGAATTCAAAACGAGCAAATTTTAAAAGACAACTGATTCATCCGACGGCGCTGCGGTTAGGCCGTGAGACAACAAGCACGGATATTCTTAGATTTGTTTGAGATACAAAGAATATAGGAGATGGATATCAGAACAGACCTCTGCTATCTCAAAGTCAGGGGCAGTTTCTTGAAATTGGACACTAGGAACATGCTGAAGTTTAGCCAGATTATCTAGAACCTCAGCCTTCACCTTCTCCAGTTGGGCCATTTTGTTCCTGTTTTCCATATCGCTAGGGGGGACATAGAGTTTGAAGTCTGGACCATAGCAATCATAGTATTTGTTGTCCGGAATCACATCAGGGATCTCCATATTTAAGGCCACAGCAGTCTGCATTGCAACTAAAATGCCTGGTTGATATTTCAGATTCAGAATAACAACAAATGAATGGCTGGTCATCAAATATCATACCTCATAGCACCAGCAACGAGCGACATTGCGGATAGTGAACCCACACCCACCGAGCAGCAACAACGGAACATTAAAAGATCTCATAAATTTGACACATTCGCCATGACCTTTGATTGTCAGATTGAAACATCCCAGTCGATCGCCAGATAAAGAGTCTGCTCCACACTGAAGAACCACATCATTAGGGTCGTAAACCTCCATCACCTTTCTCATGATTGGTTTGAACATGAACTGATAGCTATCATCATCAATACCATCCTCCAATGGAACATTGACTGAATAATATTTTCCTTTTCCTGACCCGATATCCCTGATATCTCCTGATCCGGGAAAGTAATCTCCAAATTTATGGAACGAAACAGTCATGACCCTATCCGTCAAGTAAAACGCTTCTTCGACACCATCTCCATGGTGACTATCGATATCAACATACAGAACTCGCTGCAATACGGTCACAAAATCATACTGATGATAATAGCAATAAACAAAAACATACAAGTACTGTGGCAGGGTAAAAAATATCAAGTAACCAATGCGTGCGACAAACTATGATGAGCTTCATCGAGGAAAGAAAAGAGATGTATGATCTGAAAAGATTTCGCCAACCTCATGAACTTCGAGGAGTTCAAGGATTGCGAGCACTATGTCATTCACATAACAAAATCCACACGCTTCGCTCCTTTTAGCATGGTGTAGACCACCAGCCCAGTTAATGGCTATGTCGCACAGCTTATCATTTAACTTCCTAGCACCATTTACAGAGCCGCCAGCATAAGTACGACAAAAATCATAAAGACCATAAAACACAGGGCAGTCATGGCCGACATTGAATTTCCTTGATTCTTTCAGCATTTCGTGCTGCGTTTCTGGTGTAACCTCCTTCAAAAATTGCACATAATCCTGAGTATGAAACCATACTAGATCTTTTTCACTCACAAGAGAGGGCGTAATGAACTCCATATGGTTCAGCAGCCCATATTCTTTCACAAGTTCATGTGCCATGCTTACCCGTCCTGGTTTCATCGGGTGCCCACATCCATAGTAATATGTTCCCACATCCGGATGATAAAAATACATCACTTTCCTCTTCGAACCATCCGGGCCTGATGGAAGAGAATTGTCTTCGATATTTGTCAATGTAGTTTCCTTATCTATCATATTTCTCACCAAGAATTGTCACCAGTTAGAGAACACTGCAAAAGGAAAACAACAACAAAATTTAACAATCAAACCAACCACGAAAACCATCATCATGCAACAACACCTCGAAGCAATCAATCTTTTTAGACAAGCAAAGCAAGCAAAAGAATCCCAAAAGAAATTACTTTCATCTTTCATCCTACATGTAACAAGCACAAGAGGTTCCAAGAATTAATCTCAAGCGGCGATTGCGATCCTTCAACCCCACAAACAAATTTCAGACACCCGTTAAACCCGCCCAACCTCGGACAAAGAGGCTACACGCTAAAAAGAAAGCACCAATTCAACACACATTCAACAGAACCCTAAACCCACAATCAGTTAAACCAGCCGACAGAACTCAGTCAACAAATTCCAGCAGTCACCGACCACCACTTCCTAGACAAAAAAGTACCAGGATAAAGCTGAAGAGAGGGAAAAACGAAGTTGAAGGGAGGAGCGACATGCATACCTTCGAGGGGTGGTGAGAGAGAGAGAGAGAGCCTGAGAGTGAAGCGAGAGCGATGGGTTCGATCGAGGCGAGAGGTTTATACCAGCTGAAATAACTGACAATGAGAAATAGTATAAATTTCTTGTGAGGGAAGGATTTTTATACGACAGAGGCGAATCAGGTTCGGGTGGGTCGAAAGTCCGGCCCGGATAGGCAAGCTCCTTCCTGGAGAAATATTTTTAAAAGAACACGCTAATATTACTCGGGCGTGCCGAACCGGATCCCGTCAAAACCAAACCCGGAAGTTGGGCTGGGCCCCAATGGCAAAGCTAACAAAGCAAAATGGATACAGTGCAGCATGCAGATACGTAGAGCCTCGAATTTGGCCGGCACTTGACCCTTCCAGTTGGATGCCTGAGCGATTATGTTACTGAGCGAATTCGCTTGCCCTTTCGCGATCTCCACATCCAAATCAAGGATTATATTTTACGGATTAAGCCCACTCATACTTCCGAAATAATGATCTAAAATCTCCACACAGTATTGTATAATCTCGAGAATCTCAACCTCAGGCAAAAATACAGATTGACATACCTATAAGATAATGTCATAGAGTTCAACTGTTAAACGATAAACTCTCGTGCCTCAATCGTAAAAACCCTCGCACAGGTAATTGATGTGCACAACTTTGAACCCTCTCCACTCCACAAAATTGCAAGAGCTTGGTCCTTGGTGAAGAATCACCCCCACTCAGCTTAACCTTCACAAGTTCAAAATCATGAGAATTTGTAGATGAATTTTGACATCTTTATCTCAAATTTACTGATTCGTCGGAGTTTCTGGTGCTTGATGTTGCATACAAGTACCTTGGATCTGTCCTTCTGTTAGTAAGGTGAGTAACATTTGGTCAGCCTGACCTTTCCTTCTCTACTTATCAGAAGCACAAAATGATCGAATCTGCACAAATTTCCAGCAAAAATCAGTCACCAGAAACTCTATCAAATAGGAATGCAACAATGAGAAAGAACACAGAATTCCAATTAGCAAACCCTAGAAAATATGGAACGTTCTCATCCAGATACATATTGGTGCATATATCAACATAATGAGAGGGAAAAAAAGGGGGTCAAATCGTGACATTGACTCACCATTTCTTAATTAGCCTTTCTGCTGCCAATGTTTAACGCACCTCCGAGCTCTGAGATCCAACAACGACGTCTGCAGTCTGGCTCTAGCTCGAATTTTTTGCAGATTTAACGTCCTTCGCTCGTTCACTATCAAATCCGCAACTCCGCTTCGTTTTTTTCTATACGACCCTTTTCGCTCTTCAGTATAGCGCAAATTAATCTAATTTTCGCTCTAACGGAATGCGGAAATAACACATGTTACACTTGTCTGACTAACTTGCTGATGTGGAAGACAGCTGGATTTACGCTGTCGAGAAGAACGAAAACGTTCAAAATTGTCGCTGAACCAAACAGCGAAATATTGTTTTCGCTATAATGAAGAACGCAACTACATTTTCGTTCTCCGGTTAAGCGAAACCCAAGCTTTTCGTGATTCTGAAGAACGAAACTTCCTTAACAATTTCGCTTTCCGCTAGAGCGAATTTTTGAAACAAACTTCGCGCTTCAGTTCAGCGAATTTCTCAATGTTTCGCTATTCACTTGAGCGAAAATGCGACTCTAAAACCGGCAGAGAGCACCCATTTCATTAGAAGTAATGCAAAATCAGTCAAATTCCCCTTCCATTTCATTGTTTCACAAACAAAAAAAAATCCGAACAATCGATTGACTAACATGCTTGTCTCAAGTGTGTGTTTGTTGCCTTCTACTAGTATTAGCGATAATCTAAACATCCAAAACGCCTAGCTTAGGGATACATCCGAAATGTCTAATTTATCTACGACGAGCATTACGCGCCCGCTCCCTCTGTTGGTCTCGGCACTCTAGTAGTTCCTGCGCAGATGGCGAATATGGGACGCGATCTCTCTTGGTGCGAGTAGACTGTCTGGGATGGATGTGATGCTCCTCAGGTTGAGGCTCCGGCAGCATCTCATCATGCATGATTTCAAGCTCAACTCAACTCTCGTGTCTCTAGCTGAGCTGGACTCTCCCACTGCACGATTACGCAGTCAAGTTAGAAATAATAACTTATATGTATTGAAATGAACGAGAATTAGAATGAGAAAACCTTCTGGAAGTCTAATAAGCTCGGGGTCTATGGGAATGTGAGCGAGTTCATTCATGTGGCGCAAATCAGCTCGACATGAATGAAACAAGTCGTGCACCACCTTCTTGACAGCAGAGTCCTCTCCCAGAAATATCTTCGCTACCGCCTTACATGACCGCAAAAGAGTTTTCAGCTACAAAAATCATGAGAGTTTCACATAAGTGTAAGACATGACAAACATAGTAAGGAAAACAAATAAGTTCGACTAACTTACCAAAGTCGTGCGTTCACCAGCGGTCGGCTGATAGGCATTCATATGAAAGTGGGTGGGCTGGATGATCCTCCGCGTGATCCTATCATACCACGCCATATATAAAGAATGCATGTGTCGATCATAAACCTCCGATCCACCAACCACAGCATTTTGTCTCTACTCCCATAGAGCAATCCACCTCTCGTGCTCCAGAGATCAATCTAATTTTCATCTCCTTTTGCTGACCTTATGTAGATCTAAATGGTCATCTCTAGGTGGGTCAGAAATCAGCGGTTGCCAGCCAAACTAACGCATGACTTGAGAAGGGTAATGCCACTCCACTATGTGGAAGCATATAAGTGGGACCTCTGCCGTCCATATATGGCGGCCTTGTAGACATAGCTCGTTGATCCCCTCCAAGCGATCATCGTGATAAGGCTCCCAACTCAGATCATCTAGACTCTGTCGGTCAAGGTGATCTTGATAGTACAACAGGACCTAATGTGGGCTCTGGGTGTAGCTCCTCGTCCCCGCCCATCGCCTGTTACAATAAGAAAACAATAATTAGTATAACATGTAAGAATCAAAGGAAGAAAGAGACAACATTATCAGAGATAGTGAAACTTACCCGTATGATATGGCTGACATCATAAGCTGATGACCACCAAACTCATCAGGCCGCTAGTGTGCCGGAAGACCAACCTGCTGCGGACGACCAAGCGGCATCCTCTCCCAGCACCAAACATGTAACACTAGGAAAGCTCCCCCAATCTGCTTGTGCTTCCCAGCACAAGCAGTACAGAGCTGGCAGTAGAGCCACGTCAAAACAGCCTCTCCCCAACTATACGTGGGAACCACATCTATGTCCGTTAGGAGGCGAAGATAATGTAGACTGACCTCATTACCAACAGAATCTGTGAGCAACGAGGTACAAAGCATGCACAAAACATACGCTCTGGCATACTGAATCAATGTCTTCTCTTCGGCATCATCGGGGGGATCGACATGTGCTCCATAAGCCACGAGAGATGTACGTAGTAAGGTGATCTCTCACGTTTCGGGTCACGTCCTAATAACTGCTCACATATGCATCTTCAATCAGCACAAAACTCGTTACCAGTGATAGCGTAACCGTCCACTGGTAACTCAGTAAGTAGTCCTACATCTTGGAGAGTGATAGTCATCTCTCCTCCACGGAAGTGGAATGTGTGTGTCTCTGATCGCCAGCGCTCGACCAGAGCAGTAACCAATGCATTATCTAACCGTATGTTCTGTACCATAGTCCACGCGTAAAAACTTATCCTAGCCACATAAGGTGCTACACGTGGATCAAGATCCCACATCCTGTGATGTCTGACCTCACATACGCGGTCAAACTATAAAGAATACATTAAGTTAAGAACGTAATGATTATAAACCAATAGTAACGACATGAATGTGAAACAACTAACCTCACCAGCCCACACTAAACTGGATCGATGAGTGGCCTGAGAATGCAGAATGGATGTATCGATCGGTCCTGGATGGTCAAGTAATGCTAGGTCCTCCACGTCCGTGTCATCACGGGATGAAGCTGGTCTGCCCCAACGTCCACCGCGTGTACGCAACATAGTGTGAAATTGCAGCAGTGTATTCGACAATGATAATAATAATTTTTGAAAGTAAATTTTAAACAACATGGACCCTACGAACACACGTACAAACACAAATATCATATGCGATTCGGACATCCCGCACCATTGTGTCCAATTCCATGACAAAAACCACACTTCTTCTAGTTCCTCATCACTGGAGTCATAGTTCTTCTCCTACTGTTTCCAACACAATCCATTTCATTTCGACGCCTCCTCGACTCCAGTCTGTCTCTACTTGGTGGTCTCCTAAACCAAGGGTAAGATAAGTGTGTGGGATAAGGACTCAATTCCCAGTAAGCCTTATCGGGCATGGGATGAAATATCGAGGCCCAGGTATTGTAATAAGCCTCCATCTTGTACTTGTCTGCCACCCCATAGTATTTCTTCGTTCTCAATGTTGCACCGACCTTAAGGGCATGTGTGCAGGGATAGTGAAACACCTGCCATTTGCCACAAGTGCATGTGTTGTTCCTCATGTGTACAGTGTGCACATGATTCGACACGCCTGTCAAAATAGTGCCTCACCAGTGGCCTGGTTGTACGTGGTTACACGGTGACAATAAGATTTCTTAACCATCTTCTTCATTTTCTCTTCCAGCCTCGGTGAGTACTCTTGCATGTGTCTGCGATATTGATCTCTTCGTGTAACAAGGTAATGGTTAGTTTGCTTAAAACAGTAATGAACCAAGGCTGTAATAGGCAAGTCTCTAGCACTCTTAATTACAGCATTGAACACTTCACTGGCGTTTTTGGTCATCGGGCCCCAACATGCCATCCTCATCATATGCCAGTGACCACATCTCCTTTGGTTACTCAATCAACCACCTACAACTGTCAACGTCAGACTTCTTTAACAAATCAACCAAATCTCTGAAGGCCGAAAGAAATTTTCGAGGTTGGTTTAAATATGTAATTGTTTCCAACATCTTGTTCAGTTCTGTCTTACGCATGCGTTTTTGAAAGACTACTAACAAAGTGTCTAACACAGGTACTGTGATACGCTCGTGGCAGAGACCACTCTGGTTGGGTCATGGAAAACATTAGGCCTGCATGCCTATCAGATATGACGCACAACCCATCTCTATCTGTTACACCCCTCCTGATGCAGCTGCTCATAAACCATGGCCAGCTCAAGTTGTTCTCACTCTCCACAAGCGCGAATGCGAGGGGCAACACATTATTGTTCGCATCCAATCCAACAGTAATTAGCAAGGTTCTCGTGTACTTTCCATACAAATGTGTGTCATCCACAGATAATATGGGGCGATAATAATGGAAAGCCTCAATAGCAGGGCCAAATGACCAAAAAACTCTGTCAATGTACATCTTTCCATCAACCTCAGACTTCTGCCAATACACAATTGTGCCCGGATTGATCTTCTGTAAAGTGTCCATATAAGATGGTAACAGGTCAAAAGACTTCTGCCAGTCACCAAACAAAATCTTCCAAGGCCTTTTGTCTACCCTGCCAAGCTTTCAAATATGACACTTCGAACCCGTATTTTTTTGTATCATCTCCTTCACAAGAAGAGGAGAGATACGTACTCGTTCTTGGAGGACATCCTTGATCTCCCAACCAATAAATTCTTTGTTCAAATGGGCATTGTCGTTTGGAATTATATCATGGTCATAGGTATGCGGACCATTATAAACACTACAAACAAACATCACGGAGGATTTCTTCATTACTGCCCGAAAATGCCATCCGCAACGCACTCGACCGATCCCATCTACCATGCACTTCAAATTGAGCATACATGGCTCTGATTTGTCAACCTTGTACTCAACACAATTGAGGATTGAATACAATTGAACAGCATGTATCACCGCATCCTTCGATACAAAACGCTGGCCCTTGAATAATTCACTTTTTGAATGTGAAGTAACAAAGCCATCATATTCATTTGGATCAATCAACCAATCACAAGAATTATCAAAATAAGGGTAATCATACTATAAGGGAATCTTCTCGGCAGGGGCATCATTGATCTCGTTTGAATAATTGCCCCATTCATAACCCATTGGATCTTCCATGGCATGCGAACTTTCCCCCACTTCGACATTTGTTGTGCCTTCGACAATATTTCCACAATCATCCACAACAAGGTTATCAAATTCGTCATCCCCATTCTCCGAAAATAATTCTCTAGCTAGGTTTTCCGCATCATCGTCTTCTTCATCTAACATTTCTAATTGCTCGTTCGTGTACTCATCAACAACTGGCATATCAATTGTCTCTAATGTCGACATTTCCGCACCATCAAAGACAGACCTTCGCCCCCTCATTTCTATGGATAAATGTCATCAAACAAATACCACTTCTATTAGAAAACACAATTACCAAACAATTAGTCCTATAAAATAGAAATACTTGACCTACAACACCAGCCTACGTGTCCAAGGTTCAACCACAAAACACAAATTGACAATTCGCTCAACCAAACTGTGAAACCCTAAAACCCTAAAATTCAAAACAAAAGTGTATCACATAACTTATAAACCTAAAATTGAACATACCGAAATAGCCGAACTTGCCAAGGCAACCACCCTCCAAATTTACAGGTGATTTCGACGCCTCCGTTGACTGTGTCGCCGAGGTCAGTGAAGTGGAGAGAATTTTTTGCTGAGAGAAGATTTCGTCGCGGGATCAAATGAAAGGGAGGGGTTGTCGCTGCCGTTTTTAGATCTGATTTTCACTGAAACGAAGCGTGAAATGTGTTAGAAGAAATTCGCTCTACTGAACAGCGAAATTGTTTACGAAATTTCGTTCTTCGCAATCTCGAAATGCTTGAGTTTCGCTTAACCGGAGAACGAAAATCAATTTGTGTTTTTCACTATAGCGAAAATATTATTTCGTTGTTCAGTTTCGTGACAATTCTGATGTTTTCGTTTTTCTCAACAGCGCAAATTCAGCTGTCTTCCACATCAGTAAGTTAGTCAGACAGCTGGAATACGTGTTATTTTCGCGGTCTGTTACAACGAAAATCTTGTAGATTTACGCACTACTAAAGAGCGAAAAGGGTAGTATGGAAAAATAACGAAGCGGGGTTGCGGATTTGATAGTGAACGGACGAAGGACGTTAAATCTGCAAAAAACTCCTCTAGCTCCCAGCTTTGTGATGAAACTGAAATGCAGAACGGTTATAGAGGGAAGAGCGTCGTATTAAACCGAGCAAGTGAACCGGTTCGATTTGGACGAAATTATTGCCTCTCTCTCAATTTTTAATTCACAATGTAGCAATCTAGGCATCACTTATGTCTCATCTATGAATCACATGTTAGTTGGACAAAACATGGATAAGAAAATCATTGGTCGTGGTCATCATCATAGGAAGCTCTCCAAACCTCTATGTTTTTATCATCTCCGCATTCGTCCTCAAACGCATCTATATTCACCACATCTGTCGCTGTACTTTCAATTTCTTTTCAATAATAGAATCATCGTCTCGTTCACCTATGTGGATCACAACATCTCTAAGTACTATGGGGTCTGGCTCCCTCTGCCTCTAAAGGTGGTCATAAGTACTATGTTATTTTTAGGGGGGAACTCAAAAGGGCCCCGAACTATCATCGCTTATCCAATTACGGTAAGAACTACCATAATTTCTAAAAAGGGTGCGATGAGAAAAAAATGAACTGATTTTCTAAATAAAATTCATCATTACATTCCAAAACTAATATTATTATAAGACTTAGATTTGTGTATGAAAATTATGTCGTGACATCATTTTCTTTATGTGTGCAAAACGATATAATTTATTTTGATAACCAAACGAAGTAATTTTTACACACAAATATAAGTCTTATAATAATATTAGTTTAGAAATGTTATGATAAATTTTATTTTAGAAAATCAGTTCAATTTTTTTTTCATCGCACTTTTTGTAGATATCGTGATAATTCTGGCCGCAATTAGATAAGTGGTGATAGTTTAGGGCCTTTTTTTGGATTTTATCCCTTATTTTTATTGACGATAACACTCGCTACACTAGGGATCTATTTGTGTTGCGAGCGTAAGTATCATCATATACTAGAAATAATTAGGAGTCTTTTGATTTTCTAATTTTTTTGTCCTCAATTATAGACAAAAACTATTTTCACATTTTATCTACTGAACAATCAGCCACCATCTTATATTCAAGGAAAAAGTCCTTAAACGACTTTATTTGGTTCTCCTCCCTTATTATGATCATCTTCGAGTATTTGAATGTGTGCGCTACAGTTTAACAGCACCATGCGAGGGCACCAAACTGACAGCTTAATCTGTTGAGTGTGTTTTCCCTTACTATAATGTTGAGCACAAAGGCTACCGTTGTTATTATCCTTTTATCCATCGTATCCGTATCTCTTGTGATGTCACATTTATAGTCATTCTTATTTTCATTCTACTACTAATAAAACATCCTCATTATAGTCTTCATCCTTTCTCCACATTCCACATCTGACTGATCAGTTACCTATAGTCTCATCTTCGGACACTCACATCAGTATGTCTTCCACACTTTTTCTTACTTCCGCATTCACTCACACCACCTCATTCTTCTACACTAACTCCTCCCGCTACAACATTATACACTCTTCCATTTCATTACAGACGGAGATCTCGAGATCATGCCAAAACACAATCTTCTCCTAATTATCAAGTTCATATTACAGAATTTCTGGTTGATGCTTCATCACCTACCAAAGGTATAACTTACGTGATCGAAATACTCTTCGTGCACCTAACCTAAATGATAATATTGTTGGAATTATATTTGAGCCATGTACATTAAGAGGCTGCAACACTTCCAGAGTGGCAATCAGCTATCTTAGAAAGGTTAGCAGCTAAAGTGTACTCAAACTTAAGATATCATTCTATTTCTGATGGAACTGTTTCCATTACATGCAAGTGGGTGTACAAAATAAAACTAAATCTCATGGCTTAATAAGATCTAAAAGTATTCATCAAGCTCTTTAAGGCCTCAAAAAATTTCCTCATGATTGGTTTGCACGCAACACTTTGATAGTAGATGTAGTTGGGTTCTCTACTAGTGAATGTAATCCAATATTGTTTATCCACACATGTTTTTGAGGACGCACCTTGCTACTACTCATGTCAATCTCATGTTCATCACCGATGATGATTTGAAGCATGTTACTTACGTAAATAAACATCCGAACAATTTCTTCTGCTTGATTTGCGACCACTCAGCCATGTTTTTTGGGAATGGAGATCACACTGTATTCACACCTTCACCATATAGGTATTATCTTTCATAGAAATGATTTATTAAAATTTGCTTAACCGCTTAGCTATCACCGAAACTCAGATGGTAGATAAACCTAAAGAGTTTCACATACAACTTTATCCAACTAATAGCACTCCTCTTGAAGATCCTTCTCGGTATCAATAATTGGTGGATAGTCTTGTTTATCTCACCATCACTAAATCAGACATATCTCACACAATTCATATCTTAAGCTTTTTTTATCTGTGCTCCCACCTCAGTTAATTATGGGCATCTGCTCTGCTTTGCTTCTTACTCTACCTAAAGAGCACCACCTCTCGAAACCTGCTCTAAATACCAAACAAGCTCCTTGTATTTGGGTCGCACGTTTCGATTCAATGGTAGCTGCATCTGGATTCTTTTTTAGTGATCATGCCCCAGCATTGTTCATCCACACCTCTTCTTGAGGGTGTACCTTGTTACTTCTTTATGTTGAGGACTTGTTGATCATTGGTGATGATTTGGAGCATGTTACTCACGTAAAAAAACATCTCGATGAACTAAGTTCTTATGTCTAATTTGAGACCGTTGAGATATTTTTTGAGAATTGAGATCACATCATCTTCACCATCTGAATATTATCTTTCTTAAAACTGATATATTCAAAACTTCCTTAACCGCTCAAATATGACGGTTGCTACACCTATGGAGCTTCACGCATAGTTTCGTCCAACTGATCACACTCCTATTGAAAATCCTTCTCAGAGTAGACAGTGATGGTCAGACTTGTTCATCTCACCTCAATTCACTATGGTCAATTCTCAATATAGCCAGTTTGTCGAATCCAATTCTATACTGCCTCTAGTCCAACATGGAAGTCATCGAAATCGCAAGTTTTCCAATGAAGCATGAGGTTCAATGAAGCACAAACCATATTGGTGTTGATGCATCCATTACACACTCACATCGTCAACCATCCACCATTGTTCCAAATTACCGATTCCAGTATAAGTCACAATATTTGGTTGCCGATTCTACCGACTTCTGGGTGAACATGTATATAAGCTCAATCAAGCTATATGATTCGATGTCTTTCACCAATTTCTCACAAAGGGGAGACTATTGCAGGATTCACAGTAGATATATTCACTACTAGGTCTGTTCACAGAATCTGGGTGCATGTCCAGCTATGGTTAATCGGCATGTTCAGCTTCTTCTGGTTCAGCTTTTTCACCTTCATCTATTGCCATCTGAACTTTTGGTTCCTGAATATGATAAAAGGAAAGGAAAAGTGTAAGAACTGCTTAGAACTGAGCTTGGATGCTTAAGTTGAAATCATCAAGATTGCGCTTTCACCTGGGAGCCTGGCTGACTAGTTTCTTCCTCAGTTAAATCAGGAGTTACATTGCGAGCCAAGGCCTCCTGTGACAACAAACAAAAACTAGCCAATCAAATAATCAGCAGCGACCTAGGAATAATGATGATGCATAGGTTAGGCGAGTGCCCAAACAATACATGCGACAGAATATGATGAACAGGTTCTACTCTGAATTGTTTACTAAAAAATGCTTGAACATGCAATGGACAGCTGCTAGAATCTATCTACAAGAAATAACCGGA
>NQLW01000092.1:420376-466250 GCA_002312845.1 Kalanchoe fedtschenkoi | reverse complement strand
TCACTCACAAGAGCGGGCGTAATGAACTCCATATGGTTCAGCAGCCCATATCCTTTCACAAGTTTATGTGCCATGCTTACCCGTCCTGGTTTCATCGGGTGCCCAGGTCCATGGAAATACATTCCCACATCCTTTCGATAAAAATACGTCACTTTCCTCTTCTTACCATCCGGGCCTGATGGAAGAGAATTGTCTTCGATATCTGTCAATGTAGTTTCCTTATCTATCATATTTCTGACCAAGAACTGTCACCAGCTAGAGAGCACTGCGAACTGAAAAAAAAATCAGCATCAGGATCAACCATCAGATCACATGGGATACATGCTTCAACAAAAATCATCATCATGCAATGCAACACCACCTCGAAGCAATCAATCTTTTTAGACAAGTAAACCAAACAAAAGAATCCCAAAAGACTTTACTTTCATCTTTTATCCAACATGTAACAAGCACAAGAGGTAACATTCACTTTACTGATCAAGATACAACCTTTCACAATTCACATAGGCTAAAAGAGGGCCCAAGAATCTCAAGCAGAGATTGCGATCGTTCAAACCCCGGCTACAAATTTCTGACGCCCATTAAATCCGCCCAAACTCGGACAAAGAGGCCACACGCTAAAAAGAAAGCAACAATTCAACACACATTCAACAAAACCAGCCGACACAACTCAGCCAACAAATTCCAGCGGTCACCAACAACAGCTTAGTCAAAAGAACGTATCGGGAAAGCCGACTAGAGAAAAACGAAGATGAGGGGAAGAGCGACATGCATACCTTTGAGGGGTGGTGGGAGGGGGAGACCGTGATCGGGTGCGGCAGAGGGTAAAGCGAGAGCGATTGCTGGGTGCGATCTGGGCGGGAGGAGTTATACCAGCTGGGACCACTGACAATGAGAAATAGTATGAAATCCTTCTAACTGGTCGAAATGAGAGAAGGATTTATTAAGACGGAGGCGATTCAGATTCGGGTGGGTCGAAAGTCCGGGCCGGATCGGTAAGATCCTTCCTTCAGAAATATTTCTAAAAGAAGACTCTTTTTACTCGGGCGGGCCGAACCGAATCCGGTCAGAACCAAGCCCGGATGTTGGGCCTAAGGGACAGAGCAATTTGAGACACAATGAAAATTGAAGTATAATAAATTAAAAAAATAATTAAATATGTAAAAAAAGACCCGATGAAAAATCTTCCCGCTCAGCTCACGAAAAACTTCGCAATTTCTTAGCCTTTTCGCTGGCAATGTCCAACCCAGCTCCGAGCTCTGAGATCCAACATTGGCGTCTGGCTCAAGCTCCCAGTTTTGTGATGAAATTGAAATGCGGGTCGAAATGGTGGTAGGGGAAGAGCGTCGTATTGAGCCGCAAGCGAACCGGTTCGATTCGGACGAAATTAGCGGCCAGCCATGACAACCCGGTAAACCGGGCCACCATAAATTTCTCGAGTAATTTGGACCAAGCGGGTAGTACTAAAGTCACAAACGCATTTCACAAGGAATCAATCACGCGTCGTTTTGTTCGTAGTTGTAATCAATGATCATGATTAAACGATGCCGTGTGATTGATTGTTTGTGTAATGTGTCAACGGTTAATTGACACGTGTCTACGATCCGGCAATGACAGCCTTAATTTTTCATATTTGATCAACGGCGAGGATTGTAACTGCAGATTTGCAACTGTTCATGTTCATGCAACCCCGTATACTAAGTACTAACAGCGATTAGGTCCATTAACAAATTTCAATACCAGTCAAACGACGTCGTTTTGTTGAGTTTTCTGATCTGCGGTGCCGATTGAATCTGGAGATTTGAAACTGTTCATCGTTAAAAATGAAAGGAAAAAAATATCCTCACTGCGAGAACTCGTCAGCAGCAACTCCGACGCAAATCGGCGAAGAGGAGAGATCGGCAGAGCGGGCAGGTGAAGCGATCGCGCTCGATCCATCCGCGGATGCATCCGCTGTGGAATACGTGGCCGCATACAGCCAGCTCGCTCACTTCGTCTTCTCCGTCAAACTCGACCAAGCACACCGAGCAGCAGTCCTCCGCGTCGGCGTCGTAATCACGTTTGATCGCCACGTCGCGGAATTTAGCTGAAGGAAGGTCGCAGAAGCCGCAGTCGCGGTGCTGGGACGAGGGACTGAGGGCATCGTGCGGGTAGAAGATGAAGTCGATTACGAGTTGGAGCGCGCTTTTGATGTGGAGGATGAGGATCCAGATGCGGAAGGTGTAGTTCATGACGCTGATCATCTTGGTGGATGCGATTTGGGGACTTTGGGTAAGTTTTATGGAATTTGATTTCTAGGGTTCAGTTCGGTGTTTGGCTGAAGCGTTTGAATTCTGATCTAGGATTCTTCTGATGGTTGCTTTTATAGTGGATTTCAAAATATAGCTACTGAAAGTGGAATGATTTTTAAAAATTTGATTTGAATATTCATGTGACTGAGGTCAGCATATAAGATTTGATTAAGCCTTGAATTCTGCATTTCTGCTACCTGCTACTCTTGTAGGATTAAACAATTGTTTGAATACATTCTAGCTTTATTGTTTATGGGGATTACTTTGTTTAGAGGCTATGAATGTCAATGCATTTAGAAATACATATAGTACTGGAATTTAGATGGAAAGGGCAGGCCGGGGCCGTTCTCTTGACCTCTCATGGGATAAGATGCAAAACACCGGCATCTCTCATATATTTTTTTCACTGATAAAATTGTTTTTGTGAGTATTTCATCTCTTGTTTCACTTAGGCTTTCATTGGAAGAAAGATGAGCATTATGAAGTGGGATTTGATTTTTTTTTCCTTGATCGAAATCCTTTGGTTCCAGTAGATGAAAGTTTGAGTCTGTAAGTCCTAAAGGCTAAAGGCTGGAGACACTGGAGTAGGTATTTCTGTATATATATTTAAGAACACAAGCAAGATAGGTGGACATGAAAGTAATGAAGTAACTGCTATCAAGACATTGGTACCACGACTTTTTGACATGTATAAGAAGGCAAAAGATTTGTTTATAAAAATTAAAGGAAAATAAATGCATTGTGCCATAAAAATCAAAATAGAAGGTGAGAAAAATTTATAAATATGCCAACCAAATCAAGAGGATCTTATTGGGGTTGCGGATAATTCTGAGATGGTTTTTTTAAGATAAAATGGGACTTCAGCACACAAAGGAGATGGATCTCAACTCCCAAGCTGTTTTGAAAATAAGTGTAGAATTAAAATAATTATGAATGACTTACAACATGCTTGATCGGCCGCGATTAGCGCTGGACTAGGTGGAGAACTGCATTAGAGATGTTTAAACATTAAATGGACCTAACTGCTTTTGTTTATAGGCATATGCGCATATAGCTGCACTAACTTGCTTTGGTTAATAGAATAATGTGAAGTTGTAATGAAAAGCAGGAATCCTATATGTGACTTTACCCAGGATGTCTTTAGCAGTTTTTCAACAGATTGAGCTGGGAACACTTAGTGGTGGCTCCATAAAACTAACTTCAATTATATGCAGGAGTAGAGACACAGAATATTTAGGCCACGGACTAGCATCAAGTGCAATCAGCAGAAAGAGCGGCCAAGCTCTGGATCTTGCAACTATTAATGAAAGCACCCGCGATAGGTATGGTATCTCAGCCATCTCAAGATTGGTATAGCAGTCTAGCTGACGTGTACTGTTAAGAAATAGTCTAATATTTTAATGTTGACTATGTAAAATATTTAGATTTCATGGAAATGAATGTGGCTTTGCAGAACCATGTGAAAGTAATCAAGCTTTTGTCTTTAAAAATCTTTAAAACTATATAAATATAGATTCAAATGGTTCCACAAAAAATAGAGCTTCTAATTAAGTTGAATGAAGATTTTTTTTTATTTTTTGGGAAGCACTCATTGTACAGCTAGAAATATAGCTAATAATTCTGGAAACAGTCACCTTTTCTGTGAGTGTTAGTATAGTTGTGGTCGTGTGAGGGCCAGATGTTGATAACTCGTAGTAACCCTTTTGCAGACTGAAGGAGAAGATGTTATGTGTGACGTATGTTAATGGAACCTCAGGAGTCATGATGCGTTTATGGACAGTAAGCTTTCAGTTTCTGTTGGACTAGGAGCATTGTTACGGACAGAAGGCCAAGAAAATGTTGGCCTGAAAGGAGGCACATAAGGAGCAACCACATTTCCAGCTATGATCTGCACTATGGCTTGAGTACGAGGTCTTTGACTTGCAGTAGGATGCGAGCATGCCAGCCCCAGGAGCAGAAGCCTTTTCACTTCCTCAGCTATATACTCATCTTTTAACCGCTCATCAACAGCATTCAGTATATCACCTTCCTGATGAAACATCCAGACCCAATCAACCAACGGAAACGTGTCCTGGCCAACACTGATCGGCACCCCAGGATTTTTACCACACACAATTTCAAGAACCACAGCTCCAAAGCCATACACATCTGTCTCTGGAGTGGCCTTCCCAGTATGAAGATACTCAGGCGCCACATATCCCCTCGTCCCCGGAACCCCTTGCAAACCCTGCTCGGCGTAAGAAGTCATACCATTATCCAGAACCCTCGCAAGTCCAAAGTCGCCAAGCCGAGGAGTGAAATCTGACTCCAGCATTATGTTGCTCGCCTTCAAGTCTCGATGCACCACCTTCTCATCGTACTCGTTGTGCAAGTAATTCAGTGCCGACGCTACGCCCGTTAGTATTCTGAATCGCCTTTCCCAAGTCAATAAGTTCGGGTCTGACGGGTTGTGCAGGTACTTCTCCAAACTCCCGTTGGGCATGTAGTCATACACCAGCAGAAGCTTCCCCTTCTCATGACACCACCCTGAAAATGAAGATATGTGAGAAATTTTTGGATGGAGTCAGATGATGTCTGTCACTTGACGAGTTGAAATATAAGTGAACTGAGCAACTTACCTACTAGCCTGACGAGATGCTTGTGCCGGAGCCGGTGAATGATGGCCAGCTCCGACAAGAAATCATCCTTCCCATTCACACTCTCTCTCAGAAACTTCTTCACAGCAATCTCTGTAACAATCCCACTCCCTTCACCATTGACACTCACGGAAAAATCACTCCTCAGGACTCCTTTAAACACAGTTCCGTATCCACCCTGCCCCAGCACCATCCGCTGGTCAAAGTTCCCAGTCGCCTTCTTCAGGTCCCGGTAACGGAACTCCCTTGGCATCCCCGGCATCCTCCTCACCCTCTCAGGCACGTTCTCCTCACTCGACTGGTTCAACTTTCGCCTCTTTCGGTAAATGAGGACGATTGAGGAAGCTACTGCGATCGCAAGGGCGGGGATTCCGATGGCTAATCCGATGATCAGCGAGGTGGAGGAGGATTCTGATGGTAGGGTTTCTATTTGTAAGCTCCATTTGAGGACACAGTTGAGCTGGATATGAGGGTGGCTGGTGGAGCCTGAAAACCCCATAAACGAGTTTTTGTTGAGGTACTGCTTGAGATTGAGGGTTTGGTTCAGGATCGGCGAGTCCGGCTTGGAGGAGGATTCCCCTCTGTCCATGTGGACGGTGAGATGCTTGGCGACGCCGTTGTAGTCGATCCAGACGCTGTAGTTCGTTCCCTGCTCAGGTGAGATTTCGATGCCGAATCCGGCGAGAGAAACTTCGGCGTACGAACGGATGGAGTTGATGTTGAGGCCGACATGGTTGCTGTCTGGATCAAACTCGTCTTGCTTTTCAGTATCGAACTCAATGGCGATGATCTGGTTGGCCGAATCCCCATTTGTGGATGAGTTGGTTAAGCCGAGCCACTGGCCATGGCTGTTGGCGGGGATGGATAAGTTTGGAGCTAGCAGGAAACTGAAGCCGCTGCCTGCTGTCCATCCTGGTTTTCTGTAAATGTTCATGAGGAAGTACGAGCTGAAGGAGGTGAGAATCTCATTGCTGTTGGGATCGTCTGATGACCAGAGCTTGAAAGGTTGGTGGTAGAAGATGCGGCCGGACTTGTTGTATAGGAGGAACTCGTTGTTTAATGTGTCGGGAGTGAGTTGCAGTGCGCCTCCATCTATGGAGGAATGGCCGCCGAGGAAGACGAAGCTGCCACCATCTCGTGTCTCGTTGAAATCATTGAATGAGAACACTGTCTTCTTCAGACGAGTCTCTTCCTCCAAGACTGTTCCAGCAGCAAGAGTCAGGAGATTAACTTGCATGATAAAAATGGTGGCTCTCAGGGCTGAGTGGCTGGATTTCATCATAACTCAGTTTCAGTCTCAGCTTACAGAAACCAGAATTGAAAGACCAGTGAAGTCCGAGCTGGAATTACAATGAAGCAGCCAAGCAAAGATGAAGGTGGTGGTAAGCTGATCCAATCAAGGATGCATAAGAAGGAATCAAACAGGTATGTGGCTTTATCTAGTGACATTATTAAACATTATCATTCCAACAATAGTATATATTCAAGCTTTTTGTTTGGCTTTTGTTCCTTAGAAAAATTTAAAAGCTGATGGAAATTATGGCCGTGATGATGAAAATGGAGGTATTTAAACCCTTTGTTTTGGCAACCGAGTAAGGAATTAGGACTTTCTCGAACTGATCATCATCATCATCCTTGTTTTAATCATTTTCATTTACTATTTTCAAAGTTTTGAAATGTTAGTTGGTGTATGTGGTTGTGGGTATGATTGAATAGTGGATTCCTTAGTCAAGATTTGCATGCCCTGAAAGTGGTCGGAAGAGTGCTTGGAAGATACACGTGCTTTTTTTATTTTAGTATTGAATGTGCATTGCTTGTTAAGAAGGCATTGACATTATGTCAATGAAAATTCTCATGGTTTATAGCCTTTTGAAATTGGTGAAGAGGGTTTGGTCATTGTGAATTGGATTTTGGCCGGGATAGGGGTCTGACTTGTGTGGGTTCTGCCAATGATTGCCACAGCGAGATACTTTACCCTGCAGGTGGTCTCTCTTGTGGGAGAAGGATGCTTTGAGTTTGTTTGGTGATGCTTCCAATCTAAAGTGTATATGGTCTCAGAGCCAAATGGGTTTTGGATATTTGTTGAACGTGAGATTGCAACTAGTCTGTCAGTAACTCTGCCAATAGCTAAACACTTGTATTTGCAGGTTACACATGAACCCAGGCCAGCATTCAGTGCGAAAATAACATGAGCAAAAGCTGAGGGAAACCGGAAACATCAGGGAAAAGGAGTAGATAACAACACACAGTAACCGGAACTCCGAGAAACAACTTATTTTCAATAAGCACAAAGCAATGTTCAAATGGATGAAAGAAGCGACACGAACTCAAAATTCTTAAATGCGATTTTGATAGGTAAAGCTAAGAATTGTAGAATAGTTTCAGACTGTTCTTGAAGATGGAGCTGCTTCTTATGATAGAGAGGTCATCCGGTTTTTTAAGAGGATTCTGGGTGCCAGGTCTAATTGTGAGGGGTGCTGAGATCAGCAGTAGGCTGCTGAGACAGATTAATGATGTAAAAACGGGAAATATGGCGAACTCTTTCTAAAATCCGTAATGATACAAGTCTAGGGTGAGATGGCTTTTCGGCCGGCCTCCTTGAGGTTTCCTGGAAGATTAACCTAAAGGATCTTTGCAAGGCTGTCAAGCATTGCTTCAAATATAATGAACTGCCATCAGGAGTTAATTTCACTAGTATTTTTCTGGTTCCGAGGACGGAGACCCACTCAAAATATTAAGATGTCTGAACTTCAAATGTTTTAAGAGAGGTCTGATTATGAATTAAGTCTTGGACTTGCATGGGGAATTGAGACATAGTTAGGAATTGGATTTCGCAAGTTAACCCCAGCTTTGCTATTTGTAAAAAAGCTGATGAATCAAGAGACCATATTTTCTTTATGTGCAGCTTGTCTTATGAGATTTAGAGTACATGTTCAGATTGCAATTCAAGTAAATCAGTGACCAAATTTGACTAAAGACATTCTGCCCTAGTTTGACAGCGAATTCAAAAACATGAAAGAGATCAAAGCTCACATGGTTGCATGCATTGGTCTCTTATTTGCTAAGCCTTTACTTATGTATGGAGCTGCCAATCGCTGCGCTGATGATCGCAGTAGAATCTCCTAAGACGGCTGAGGCAGTGATTTTGACAGCCCCTCCGGCCATCTGACAGCATTTCATCACATACCATGCTTGTGATGGCTCGTCAGGACACCCTTCAGGCTAGAAACCCTGGTCTGCAGCTCCCTCATCTTGTTCTTGTCAGTGTCAAGGTGCATTACTTGCCAGCTCTTTTCTAGCAGCGCCTTGACACAGGCAAAGTGAAGATTACAGTAAATGTTTTGCAGTTAGTTCTATAATCCCAGCCAGAAGATCCTTCGCCTGTCAACTCTACTAATTTGTTTTGGTGAAAATGCAACGCCTGCTCCTCAGTGGAAATGATGAGACATGCTTACAAGGTCTGTCTGGGAGAGTGGATCAAGATGAAGAAGGATATAACTCGATGCATCTTTTTTTCTCTGGGCTATAGATGCTTTGGTTAACTTGCTTGAAAAGATGGAACAACAGTAGAATACTCTTGCCAGAATCTAACTCCTTCCTGACCTCCTAATGCTGCAACTGCAGGTACTAGAAACTAAAGAGATGCTTATGGAACTGAATATTCCACCACTTTGTGTTGTAAATTTTAACCGCCTTTTGTATCTCAGGAAATCTT
Organism: Kalanchoe fedtschenkoi; assembly: GCA_002312845.1. NCBI lineage: Eukaryota > Viridiplantae > Streptophyta > Magnoliopsida > Saxifragales > Crassulaceae > Kalanchoe > Kalanchoe fedtschenkoi. The sequence goes on along the minus strand of NQLW01000092.1, from coordinate 457,608 downwards.
CTGCTGATATCTATGGGAATGTGAACCCTCCGGTGCCAGCCGTCACATCAGTGGGTGCTGCCGGAGGACTAATGGCGACCCACAACAAAGACAGTGTGATGGTGATCAGTCCTGACCAGACAAACACGATTGTGGGCGTCTTCCCTCTTCTCCCCATGAGCCCCTTGGCGAATGGATACTGGTGTGCCAACACCCAGAAACTGAAGAACGCCCCGCCGATGAATTTGCTCCATTGAGGAACCGGGCTGTAGATCGTTCTGCAGAAGGCCGCAGCCATTGCGATCATATTTGTCATGGCTATGACAATCGGCGGGATCATTAGAGACGTCCACTTGACAAGGTATAGGTCAGCGTAGATATCCTCCACGTCTTCCCCAGCGGACTTTGAGGTGAGAGTGAATGAGATTTCAATTCCGGCGATGACTTTGAGAAGGCCCTGAACGACAGCTGCCAAGTGAGCGCTTGTGCCGGAGATGAGCCAGAATTGCTCATTCCTCCACCAGTCTTCCAGTCCTACTCCTGACCATCTGACTTCCAGAACTGCCAGGGAGATCAGGCATATGGTGATGGTGAGAAGGTACACCAGGAAAGTGACGTTGACGTTCTGGACTATGAACTCGTCCGAGAAGAGGGACAGGGCTGGGAGGAAGCAGTAGACAATGAGGAAAAGGGACGTGAACGGGTAAATCCCGACATTTAAGTATGCCAGACGCTGGAGAAATTTGAGACGCCGGGATGCCAGAAACGCGTTGTTTCTGGAAAAGAAGATCTCGACTGATCCTGTCGCCCATCGGAGCACTTGATGAAGACGGTCAGTGAGGTTAATGGGAGCTGATCCGCGGAAGGAATCTCTCTTTGTGATGCAGTAGACTGACCGCCATCCGCGGTTGTGCATTCTGTAACCTGTGACCACATCTTCAGTGACTGACCCGTAAATCCAACCAACCCGGTTTCCCCACTCCGTCTTGTCCTCGTACCTGCAATATGAGATTCAAAAAAATCTGAGCTCATCTGCACTGACATTATAACTTATTATCATCGGCTTTGGCGGTAAAAAGATGCATACCAGCATGAAATCACAGACACGGATTCAGCCACGGTAGTCGCATCAAGAGGATCGCGAGGTACCCTGAGGGCGCCCGGAGGGCGGCCGTACTTAATTGAAGGGTGATCTGCAAGGGGACGGCCTTGGAACTCAGCCACAAGTATAGAGTTAGACAGCATCGTTGAGTTCCCAAACCTTTTAGGCACTAGGTTCACATCCAGATCGGGGTCAAAATCCGCGGGATTCAACGCTGGCGATTCGGTGATCGACCCTGAATTGATCATTTCCGGCTTTGGAGGATCAAATCCATATAACGCAAAACGCCTGAACAAGCATCCTGTCCCGACGTAAACCGGCCCCTGCATTAACCAGCCATTAGCCATGCAGCTATCCATCTCCTGAAAATACCAACAGAAATCTGATGGAGAATCTAATGGCCTAGTGATACATGGACATACCTGCAGACCATCTAGCGCTCGCATATTGCCATCGAAAAATACAGTGTTATGATTGGCGTAGCGGTCAGAGGGGTCAATGCCTTCGAATCTCTGAGGGAACTGGATATAGCATATATCTTCGCCGCCCTTGTCCATCATGAAGCACATCCCTTCTCTGAGCGCTTTGCAGTTGTAAATGTAATGGTCGCAATCCAGATTCAGAATGAAAGGGCCGTTGGACAGAATAGCAGATGTCCGCACCAGCGCGTTCATGGCCCCAGCTTTCTTATTATGGTCATATCCAGGTCGTTTTTCTCGGGACATGTAAACAAACATGGGAAGCCGGATATCCACGTCGCTGCAATCCATCATACTCTCTTCTGATCCAAACAGCGGATCTGGACTGGGGGGTTTCAGCATCACCTGTGATTCAACATCACCGCTTAGTGAGTAATCTTACCAAGTTTAAAATACCAGAGAAAACAATTCAGGAGGCAAAGAGTTACGACCTGAAGAATTCCAGCGTGGTCGCCTTTGGCATGCTCAGCACTAGGCACCGCCCAAGTCCCAGGCCAGTGAGTCCCATCGGCCATCCACGTAGCTTTTTGGACCTTAATCGGCTCAGTGAAGTCTCCTCCGACCTCCTTCACATGCTTATACATCTTCATCTCCTCCCTGGCATTAAAAGCCTCGGATCTCCTTCTTATGGAGTCTGGAAGACCGTTGATCCGCACCTTGAACTCATCATACTCGCGCTTCACCTTCCTCCTGTCCTTGACGAAATCGGACCTTCTTTTGTTCTTGGTAGGATCTCCCTTCAAGCTGAAGTAGCTGTCAGGATTTCTCGGCTCAATGTCGTGTTTTTTACAAAACGGAACCCATAAGTCAGCGAAGCCAGCAGCCTCCGCCATAGCCTCGAAGGTAAGCAAGGCACCTCCGTCGTCAGATATGTAACATGCTACTTTCTCAACAGGGTAATCAACGGCCAAGATAGATAGAATAGTATTCGCAGTCACAAGGGGCGGCTCCTTCTCAGGATCAGCAGTTGAGACGAATAGGTCCATTCCGGGAAGGTCAGACCGGCCCGTAGGATTCGAAGGGCAAGGCATATCAAACTTGTCTGCGAGAGCCTCGAGGTCCGTAGCCCGGTTCACCGGAGTTATCTTCGGTATCTGATCAAGAATCCACGAAAACCCAAACCATAACTCGCACACGATGGACATAAGCCACAACCAGATTGCATCTTCGTTCGGATGCTGCACTCTCCACGTCAGAAAAAAACTGAGCACTACTAGCCTGACGACAATCAGTATCCTGCCACACAAACAGCAGCCAAAAATCAGTCGGCAGTTCCGGAGCACAGTGCTGTCAGATATATCAAACATCACCTGTAAGGAATGATAAGCGACCGCCGAATCGGCAACCTATAACTCAAAGGCCTCCAGGGTCGATCACTGCCCATCAACTCCTCCTCATCCTCCATGTCCTTGCTGTCCCCATACATCTCGCCTTCAGACCACACTACATTGTCATAGCTATCCTTAGAGCCGTATGAATACTTGCTGCTCTCAAACTCGCCACTTTCGTCCGCCCTTCTCCTAATCGACATCGCCCTCGAGCTACCGGGAGGCATGCCCCCGGGGTTATATTGCTGAACATCCTCGTCGTAGTCTCCCACCTTGTACGGCTCCTTGCACCCCGGACAAGTCCCCGTCTCCTTCTGCGCGTCAAGAAAGCAGTCTCTACATATCTTGAACCTGCTCAGCAACATTTCACACCAAACATGAGCCACACTTGTCACTACATACGAAAATGTAACGTGATACAATGAGTTACCGGCATTGACAAGGCGTGATATCCTTGCCGCGCTCATCCTTCATCACCTTCCCATCGCACCCGGGCATGGCGCAAGCGGAGCCCTTGGCGCCAGCCATCTGCGGATGGTTCGCCTCGGAGTCCATCACCTTGTCCATCAAATGCGCACGCGTCGCACTGTTAAAACCTCCTGTAAACAGGGAGTTTGACACGTACTGCTCCTCGGCCTTGCTCGCCACGGACCCGTCCATCGGCTGGTTGTCCGGCGTTGGAGGAATCTGAACCGTGTAATTACTGTAATCACCTGACATGTCTGCCGACATGTCCAGATCGTCCCGAGACAAACTCACGTACCTCCCGCTGGAAGTCCGTCTAGCGAACTTCACGGCCTGCCCGGGCGACTTCGCGCTTCCGCCCTGCGACCCGGATGAGGCGGTGGGGCTCCGGATCGCCTTCTTGGACGGAGTTGTGTTCAAGGACGCCATGTGTTCGACGAAAAATTCCTGACTCGGGAAACACAATTTCAGACCAGCCCCAGCTACAAAATCATTGAATCGACCAATCTAAACACCAAACCGGAAACTCGGCAAGCACAGCTCCGGGCGATCACCGGCAATTCAGTTAGCTGCGAGACTCGACCCCTCCAGTATTCAAAAAACCCTAAGCAGATTCGCTTCCCAGATATGAATCTGATCGGAGTCTGATACAGAAACTGATTCGGCCACCGATGAGGTCTTGCTTGCTCCCGCCACCGCGAAAATCTGAACAATAATAGAAGAAAGCAACAGCAAACGGTTGAGGATGGAGACTTGAAAGCGGAAATGTAGGAACCCATCAGCGCACGCATGGCCATAAATCTCACTCGAAGATCGATTTGCGGTGAAGCGATTTTCGCGGAGGAAGAACAATAAGAGAGAAGCTTATTAGTTACGACGACAATGGCGACTACCACGAAAGCTCTGACTCCGCACGATGTCGTTTAGTTGCTGGAGAGTGAGAGGAATGTGAAAACTGCCGCTCGACTGCGTCGTTTCGGACCAGAAATACATCAAATTTTCAGAAAAGGAGGGAATCGAAAATATTTACAAAAGGACGCCAGGTGTTTGGTTAATTTCGAAATGGTAAGTATAAGTTCACATTATTTTATTGTCGTTCTCTCAACAGAGTCAAAATTCGAAAATGGATCAGCAGAAGAGTCTGACGACGAAGGTGTGCATCATCGGAAGCGGCCCGGCGGCTCACACGGCGGCGATATACGCCGCCAGAGCCGAGCTGAAGCCGATACTGTTCGAAGGATGGATGGCGAACGACATCGCGCCAGGAGGTCAACTCACGACGACTTCTGATGTGGAGAACTTCCCCGGCTTCCCGGACGGTCTGCTAGGGTTCGAGCTCATGGATCGGTGCCGCAACCAGTCGCTGAGGTTCGGGACGTCGATTTTCACCGAGACGGTGACGAAGGTGAGGTTCGATTGTAAGCCGTTTGAGATTGTGACGGATGAGAGGAAGGTATTGGCCGATGCGGTTGTGGTGGCGACTGGAGCTGTGGCGAAGAGGCTCACCTTCCCTGGATCCGGCGACGACGGGTTCTGGAACAAGGGGATCTCGGCCTGCGCCGTGTGCGACGGCGCGGCGCCGATTTTTAGGAACAAGGAGCTGGCGGTGATTGGAGGTGGAGACTCGGCGATGGAAGAGGCGAATTTTCTGACCAAGTATGGGTCTAGGGTTTATATAATTCATAGGAGGGATAGCTTTAGGGCGTCTAAGATAATGCAGCAGAGAGCGTTGAATAATCCGAAGATTGAGGTGGTGTGGAACTCGGCGGTGGTGGAGGCGTATGGGGAGGATGGTGGGAACAAGTTGGGTGGTTTGAAGGTGAAGGATATGGTGAGTGGGGAAGTGAGGGATCTGAAGGTTTCAGGGTTGTTTTTTGCCATCGGGCATGAGCCTGCTACTAAGTTTTTGGATGGACAGTTGGAGCTGGATGGAGATGGGTATGTTGTGACTGAGCCGGGGTCGACGAAGACGAGTGTGAAGGGGGTTTTTGCGGCTGGAGATGTGCAGGATAAGAAGTACCGGCAGGCCATTACAGCCGCTGGCTCAGGTTGGTAGTTTTTTTAAGTATTAGATTTTGCTGATCTACATCATGTCTTTGTTATTGCATTGTTAATTTGAGTATGCTTTTACAGTTTTCAAAAAGTGTTTATGCTGCTGGTTTGATCTGAAAATGGATTCTTAGTTCACCTAGCTTTTAACATAATGTGTAGTTGTTGTTGATCTGAATTTACTTTCAGTTGAACACAGTGTAGATTTCTATGCTACTGCTTCATTTGACAAGATTTTAGTAGTGTTACTCTATGTTTTTCTGGTTAGTTGCTCATGCTGCTTCTGCTTCATTTGTGTGTTATAGAGTCGTAACCATGCTTCTACAATTTTCAAGATATGTTAATGCTGCTGCTTAGTTCAGAAGCTAGATGCTTAGTTATGCTAGGTTTCGTTAAAGAATGATTGACCATTGTGTGGTTGATTTATCTTTATCGCTTTCTGTCTAGACGTTATATCAAACATATTTTTAACAACCAATGATGGTGACTTTTGATATATGTGTTGCGCTTATGCTACTCTGCCTTTTTCACCAATTGAATACTTACTGGAACTGTTGAAAGAAAAGGGACTGTTTGTGGCATGGTAAAAGGTTGAAGATGTGAGGTTTGCATGTGGATTGGCTTTGTGGCAGAATTTACAATAAAAACTTGATTGGTCTCACGTGACAGCTATAAAAAGTGATAACTATAGTCTGTTAGGCTGAACTTTGTTTTGGGACATGGTTCTATCTTCAATGGCATTGTCTCAGATGACAACTATGAAAAGTGCTAACTTGATTGGTTTCACTTGTAGATTGAAATTTTAGTAGAATGCACAGAAGAAATTTTGATAATTCTTGTAACCTCTAAGGCTTCTGGTACATGGTTGTTTCACATTCAAAGTTAAATCTTTTAGAGGGTGCGCTAAAACTTGAAAAGAGTGATACAACGTCTAGTTTCAGTGAAAGAACTTCTGTGCTATATTGTTTCAAGTTAGTTTATTTTGACAGAGTTGTTTAGAATCATATAACAGGTAAGGACAAAATCTTTCGCAATCTTAGGAATATTAGCTTTTGGTTTTTTTCTGTGTAGCTGATGCTTATGCTGCTCCTGCTTCATTATTGTGTGTATTGATTATGTGAGTATGCTTCTACTGTTGGTACATGATTCATTGGCATTCATATTCGTTGCCTAATCACCAATATATTCTGTTTGAAGCTTGGTAATAAGTTGAAATGTATGTTCTACACATAATAGCTTTTTTGAAGAAATTTAGATTGTTTTACCTATATTCGTCCGCCTTTGCTGCGATTTGGTACATGGTTGTAAAGCATTCATAGTCAGTGGTGGATGTACATGTATTTTAGGGGGGTCAAATGACCCCATTCAAAAAAAACTTTTTGCTTATATTTATGTGTTATTTTAGATTACGAAGTTCAAAAAGGTTATAGTAAACCCTCTCAAAATTAAAATGACCCCTCTAAAATTTGAAATATATATCAAATATACTCATTTTATGAAATTATTTTATAATTGACCCCACTTAAAATCTTTTCTGGATCCGCCCCTATTCATAGTTACACCTTTTAAGGGCTGTGACAGGTTTATTGTCAGATGTAATGAGTAAACTTCTCTGTTATGTCATTTCCGTTAAAGATAGTTGATCTTGACAAAGTTGGTAAGGTTTATGTAACGGTTGTGGACTACATACAGTTGTTCTCTTCTAAAATTAATTTGTATATATCTACACTAAAAATATGTGGTTGCTACCACGCTATACCTAAGGTTTAATCAAATAAGTCGTGTAGTCTTAAATGTAATCTCTCTTTTCCGGTGCTGAGTGTAATCTGCTTGTGTTTTCTATATAACACAGGGTGTATGGCTGCCTTGGATGCTGAGCATTACTTGCAAGAGATAGGATCCCAACAGGGTAAGAGCGATTGACTATCCGCAGCAAACATCAGCCCGAATCAGAAATGGCTGCAGAACGGGAACCCCAAACTGTAGTTGCTCCTTGCTCGCTTGATACTCTATTCTTGACGCATTACTGCCAATAAGTGACAGTTCTATTACCCTCTTTTAATTACGTAGGTCGACGGAAAATGGTGTTGAGCTTACATGCCCTGCCTGTTTTCATCATTTAATGAATTTATTCAAGTATTCTATCTGTGGTATTTGCATCTGCTCAAGCTGGTCTAATTGCTATTTAATTTACTTCTTATAGGGCTGACATTCACCTCCATCTAATGTGCATCTGCTTGGCATCAGCTCTAGTTTTATGTTTGTTAACAAGTTGCCCTTATCTTCTTTGCCGAACTCTTGCATCTGATCCAGTTCTCTCGTAGTGTAATAAATTTTGCTTTGATGCTAATCTAATGCGCATCTGCTCGGCAACAGCTCCAGTTTTATGTTTGTTAAGAAGTTGCCCTCATCTTCTTTGCCAAACTCTTGCATCTGATCCGGTTCTCTTGTAGTGTCATAAATTTTGCTTTGATGCTATTTATAGACTAGGTTTGGCTGATGTTTCATGCCATGAGGATATAGTGTGCTTGAACCTTAATACAAGTACCAAATTAGTCAGTCTGAAATATTCTATAAAGTTTTAGGGTGTCTTTGGTTTAGGAAAATTGTGAGGGAAAGAAAAATATCGAGGAAGGGGTGGAAAATTCATATAAAAGCAGTAAAACACTTTTTATTTTATTAAAATTTTCTATCTAATATTACATATAATTTTTCAGCTGATTTTCCTTTCCTTACATCTGAATTTGTTTGAGGGCTGTGTAATGGAAGATGCAAAGGAGGTTGATTCATTCACAAAAACCTATAGCTTGATTTGATACAGTAGAACAGATCCTACATTGATGCTTCTTCATTATGGAATGCTACAAACAACATAAGATGGTAACACGCATATGCCTTTGGCTACTGGAGAGCATTTTGTGTTTCTTAATTGTATTTTATTATGCCTTGTGATGTCAGCTCCTTTAAGCAGACATTTTGGCGATATCTCTGTTTGATCTGTTGTATTTCATGTGGCTCTTCACCAGCTGCCCTGCTGAGATTGCAGACATGAGCGAGAGCTCGCCTGCAAGAACTGACCCAGCCACAATGGTTGCCAGGAGCCTGGCGTTCGCCCCGGGCGTGTCCTTGTTTGCGCCTTTCACTCCCAGGAGGTTGAGGCAGGCTGATTGGGATGCCAGTTGAGTACCTCCTCCGACAGTGCCAACCTGGTACACCAAATCACACTTCCTACATGTTACTCATCCACTAGTCAAGTTAATAGTACGCAAGATGTATTGATCAGGGCTAATGATTCAGTACCTCAATAGAAGGCATGGAGACTGACACGTGAAGGTCCTTCCCATCGTTGACGGCTTCCATCATTGTAATGCAGTTGGAGCTCTCCACGTTCTGAGCAGGGTCCTGACCGGTGGCTAAGTAAATAGCAGTCACAATATTGCTGGCGTGCGCGTTGAAGCCGCCAAGAGATCCAGCCATGGCAGACCCCGTCAAGTTCTTGAGCATGTTCAGCTCCACCAGTGAGGCCACTGTCGTCTTCAGAACTTTCTTGACCACCTCCTCCTTGATCACCGCCTCGCAGACAACCGACTTCCCCCTCCCTTCAATCCAGTTCACCGCAGCTGGCTTCTTGTCCGAGCAATAGTTACCTAGCCAGAATCAGCAATTTAAAGCTTGAAGTCAGAAATCAGAACCCATGGACCATGGCTCATTAACTCCAACCAAAAAGTCAGACGGAGAAACCAACTTAAGGCTCAGGCAAGCAAAACAACCGGATCAGATCATATACCTGAGATGCCGATGACATCCATGTCGGGGAAATCCTCCTGCAGATAGTCCAACACATTCTGAACTCCTTTGGACACCATGTTCATCCCCATCGCATCCCCAGTGCTGCAGGAGAATCTCATGTAGAGGTTCTTGCCTGCAATAGCGCACTTGACGCTCTGCAGCCTGCCAAACCTGCTTGATCTGCATTCAAAAGATCACACACGCCCAGATGAGATCAAATGTCACAGCAACCCAGCAAGTTTGAAAAATCAGACCAGCAGGACAAATGCTCCACATTTTGACATACTTGTTGAACACAAGAGCCAGCATCTCGAAGTTCATGGGATCCTCGAGGAAAAACTTGAGCTCAGCAGCCCTCTTGGCGGACCCAAACCTCACAACGGGAGCTCGGCTCATCGCGTCTCTGAGCAAAACGCTGGTCGCTCCACCAGACATGTGAATGGCCTTGCATCCTCTGTTGGTGCTCGCCACCAGGCACCCTTCGGTGGTCGCCATCGGCACGGTGTGCTCCCTCCCGTCCAGCAGCAGCGGTCCAGCAACGCCGACGGGGATCTGCACGTACCCGACCGGCATCTCGCAGCACTGCCCCAAAATCGACTCGTAATCCAATCCTTCTAACGGCAGCCCGTGTAGAGACCTCCCGGTCGTCCTCTGCAGCGCCTCCCGCCTTACAGCCGCCGCGCGCTCGCAGTCACCGAGCCGCGCCTCCAGGGCGTACGACGGTATCTCCCCCGCCACCACCTGCTTCACAATCTCCTCATACGACGAACTCACAGCCGGAGGTTTGACAACCGTTTCGGATCTCGGCTCGATCGCGGCGGCGCAGGGCGTAACCTTAGCGTCCTCCCTCGCGACCGCCGCGTCGCCGTCGACGACCTCGCCGTTCGACCAAACGTCTTCGTCCTCGCTGGCCGACCTCCACAGCAACGACTGCGCGAAATCGATCCCGAAAAACCCTAGCAGGTAGATGAACGACGCCACGAACCCGACGATCGCCACCAGCTCGAAGAACGAGACGATGTGCAGCGGCGTGCCCTCGCGGATCTTCTCCCGCCACCTGATCAGCAGGAAGTACACCAGCGAGAAGAACAGCGCCAGGAAGAACCCGTTCGTCACGCACAGCGGCAGCGGCAGCGCGTCCGACGCCTTCGCCGCCGGCTTCGCGTCGTCACCGACGAACGCTACGGAGGATTTCGACGCCTTCTGTCGCTTGGATTGCGATGGTCGCCGGCGGAGGTCCATGGTGGTTGGCGGCGGAGGCTCCGGCGGCGATGCAGAGAGAATGAAGACTGGGACTGAATTTGGTAATAAAAATTTTTCTAAATTTTTATTTCATAAAGATGGAGGAGACGCAGGAGCTGGGAAATGGAGGGAGGAGCGAGAGATTAGGGTTCGTATTTATAGGCTTGATTTGTGATCATTCATTATCTACTCGATTTGTTTAATCCCGGTGTTTAGATTAACTCTTTGTTAATTAATATCTCCAATGATTAGTTCAATTTTACGAGTCGTTCAACATCATTGTCTAAATTATACGAAACTAAATATTAAAAAACGAAGGGCATGTTGATACGCAGAGTTAGAGTATACTCCATCCCGCCCTCTATTACATATCGTTTAAGGTTAATTTGAATAGAGTAAGATGAACTTAATTTTAGCGGTTGGACAAATTTAATAAGTAGGTGGCTAATATTTTTTAAAAAAAGTTTCGTGCAAAAAATAAAATTGGTAGTTGATTACTGGTGAGGAATGTATTTTTTATTGATTATAATAATAAAGTGATTAATGTTTGATATTTAAAAGTAGTTGTTGATATTAAATATGCATTGAAAATTACTAAGTGATAAGTAAAAATGGATAAAAAAAATTCAGTTAAGTAACATGTAAAAGAGGAGAGGGAGGATATCAATATGAAATGTAATTTTAAAAAAAAAGATGTTTATTTACAGTAATTAGAAACTGACTTTTTTCGGTGAAATTATTATTGGATAATAAAATTAATTAATTACTTTTTTCTCCGTCTTCTTTTATTCGTCAATTAACCGAATTTACTTATACATTTGTACTTATCATTTAGTAATTTTCAATGCATATTTAATATCAACAATTATTTTAAAATGTTAAACATTAATAACTTCATTAACTTATTAAGTTTTTTAGACTGCTAATATTAATATCTTCAATCTACTCAAGTTATGATTATTATATCAGAATAAAGTGATTTGTTTGATAAAAATATAATTAAGATGGTATTGATAATAACCATATTCCTGTAAAAAATAATAATAAACGAATTAATATGTAATATGACCTCCTTAAACTAAAAATTCGTACCTGTTTTAATGTGCATGTTTTAAACAGTAAATTTATAATAACGATATTATTAGTGTTTTCAATATTTGCGTTCATAAATGCAATTTTTCTAATAAATATTAATAGTATTATTTTGCTTTTAGTACTTGCGTCCAAGTGAGTAAAAGAGTGGGTAACAACCACATAAAATATTTCCAAAATATAATGCGTAAAAATGATTGGAGAAAGTATTTATTACGTATTGAATTTTAGTTGTTCTTATTCTCATTTAATTTTGCTCAATAAACAGTAATATTATACTCTCTCATTCATATATGGTGATTGTGCATTTTCCACATTTTCATTGTTTGAAAATAGTACCATTGTCATTAAATGTTAAAATTGAATTTCGGGTCCCTTACCCTTTTTTTTTTATTTTAGAAGAAAATAAAATCAGATTGGATACCAAATTATTTGAAAAATGATGAGATTTTTCGAATGGATCAAGATTTGTGTCAGATTGCAGTCCTTCAACAAAAAATTTATATTTATCGAAAACATATACTCCCTCTGTACTCTTTTACATGTCACTTAACCGAATTTTTTTGTCCACTTTTACTTGTCACTTACCAATTTTCAATGCGTATTTAATATCAACAACTACCTTAAAATGTCAAACATTAATCACTTCATTATCATAATCAATAAAGAATACATTCCTCACCAATAATCATCTACCAATTTTACTTTTTGCACGAACTTTTTCAAAAAAATGTTAACCACCTACCTATTAAATTTGTTCAACCGCTAGCATTAACTTCACCTTAATCTATTCAAATTAACCGTAAACGACATGTATTAGAGGACGGAGGGAGTATGTTATTTATTTAAAATAGAATGATTTTCAACATCAATAACTGATACTAAATGACAAGTGAAAAATAGTTATAATAAATTAAAATTGGATTAACTAATAATGGCTACAATTCATTTCACAACCCTGAATATTCCGTTTTAATTCCTCCATAACTTTTAAATTGCCAAATTATTTAAAAAATATAGAATAATATTCACAATATCCACTTTGATAGTGAGGATTATGAATTTAGAAGTTTGAAATTTTTCGAAACTTTTGACGCAAAAATTTCTGTACTTCCAGTGCAGTAAAGAAAATCTGTACGAAATTTCAAAAGCTTTTGAGTGGCGTATGTTAAATGAAACATTCTCGCCACAGAAAATTTCTGTACGTCTGTGCATATTAAATTCGCAATTAATACTCTTGATTAATAATTCACCTCTCATTTCTATTACTTTATTTTATTGCGTCAAAATGAAAATAAGAAAAACGGAAAAAAAAGCTTCATTCACCGTCCATAGAAAAACTAATAAAGTTAAAATTTTCAGAAAATTAGATGAAAATCCGTGAAGAACATGCCCTAAGCTCCTAGTTGAGTTTGTTTGAAGTGTAGTTAGTGGTGGAGCTTGGAGACACATGCTAATGGCATTTATTTTGAGATGGTTGCGTGTGCCGGTTTTAGGGTTGTTTGCAGGTGAATTAGACCCTTAGAGTAGGGCAAGTCGCAAGTATGTTTATAAACTAATTTTGTTGGATTGATTCTTGGGTAGACATAGTTCATCACGTGCGTCACATGTCACTTTGAAAGTCAAAACAACATATGACGTTTTGCTATTGATTTTGAAATATTTTTGACTTTTCACCGTGACACGTGGCACTTCGTGATTGAGAGTGTGCACGGACACCTCGTGAATTATGTTCTTCCAAGAATTACTCGTGTGGTTGATCTTGCCGTAGGGTGGGTTTGATTCGGCAGATCAGATCAATGGGTTGATTACATTATAATGATAGAATAATTAATTAATTATTTTTCAATATATTTGACGGTATTAAATCTACAGTGCGATTTTTAAGTGACTATTGTCGTTTTGTGAAATCGTCAGTACTCGGAACGTGGTCAAGATTCAACAATCTGTCATTAATTTACTCATCAATATTATCATCTCCGTTCCCTCCACCCACACTGCCTAGGCCGAATTTCAAGTAGAATTAATTTTGTAGAGTGATTTGTTTGAACATCATTCTAAATTGAAATTGTTTTATCCATCTAATTTTTAATTGAAATTAAATGTGACAAATATAGATATGAAATCTTTAATATGACTTCTATTTAAAACACACGTTGACATAACTCAGCTGAAATAAAATGAAAATGAATAAATATTCATTAATCACTTTTTAACGCAAATTAGCGACTTAAAATATTCCATTTTTTGTTGTACAGAATATAATTTTTTTTATTGTTGTTCAAAACATTCAAATTTGTTTTCGATCTTATGAACATGGTTAGCAATGTCCAAATTGGTGAAAAACCCCTCAAAAAGCAGTAAACATTTCTTTGTCACATCACGTACACTTCTAAGAGGTTTTTATTGATTTGAATTTGAGAGCTAAGAGTTGTTAGACAACATTGCATCAGTTAACACTATATTGGTGAGCATCATCATGTGTGTTATGTGTTTTAGAGTTTGATTCGGTGCTAATGCGAGGGTCTTTCAATTTATTTATATTTAAAAAGAGTATTTGTCAAATGTTCCACATCGGCTAGTAAGAAGATAATAAGGTGACTTATATTGAATTGTTGAACCATAATTCACATGTAATCTTTTGAGTCACAGTGGAGATAATCCAATATGAATTGACTCGAAATTGCAACATGGTATCAGAGCTTATAGTTTGACATAGACCAGCATGCGAGATATGGATCAGACATCTGAGCATCAATGACGACACTCACAAATATGCAAATAAGCTGATGGAGCTAAAGGTCTGAACCAACAAAGTATTGATCGAGAGAACTAGTAAATTATTAACAATGTCAGCGAACCTCCGTTTTTGCATACCACCTCATCGTATCTGTTAACAGATCCTTTGCGAAAAGAATGAAGGCGCTTCACATCAAGACGGCATCATTTGCATCGCGAGGGAAGCTTTCAACCTGACCTAAGACGGCATCGTTTTGGATAAAGCCGTGACAGTTACAACAGACGCCCGTCTGTTACAGCTCCTTCTCCTTCCTTTCTCTTCTATATAAACCCTCAATTTTTCTTCATTTATAATTGATTCTTGAGATGAATAAAATTCGAGTTTAATTACACCGACATCTTCTAAAGGTTTCTTACAGTATCCTTGCACGCTTTCGTACCTGGTAACCTGTTCAGCCGATCATGTAGCAGTCGCAAAACCAATATGATGATGTAAATTTAATGCCCTGTGTTCCACATGATGATCTGCTAGGGTTTTGTTTAACGACGTACGCTCAATTTCAAACCAAATTTATTATCATAATCTGACAACTAATCTGATGCCTACGGGGGACATGACATCCGCTGACTTCTCTCATCACTGTATGAGCAAACCATCATTAATCAATCGAAATTCAAAACTCTAAAGGAAAACACAATCAATCACACGACAAAGACACGAGTGATTCTTGAGTGGACTGTGTCCATCACGTGGTGGTAGACACCACAAATGGAGAGTCGTCACGTGACGCGTTGAAAAGTCAAAATTACACGTGGCGATTTATCATTGGTTTAAAAAAAAATTTGATTTTTCAATGCGCCACGTGGTAACTCCCCATTGATGGTGTCCACCCAATAATTTCTTGAGTTGTTTCCGAAGTTATTCAAACGGGACAACTGAAACCCATAAATTGAATTGATTGTCGAGTGAAAGGCTAATGGGAGAAATGTTTCACATCGTATTTAAGCTGTGTTTGGTTTAAGAATAATTTTTAAGTGATGAAAATTCGAGGAAAATTGATTATGAATATTGTGTTTCATAATTTTTCATTGATAATCAAATAAAAGGAAAACAGATGAGTTTTAGTGTGAATTTACTTTCTCTTTTATTACTTTTTCCCCCCTATTTTTCGTGAACAAAACACAATTTTAATGACCCGAAAGAAATTAGTTTACATATAATTCTAAATTACATTGATGATGTAATGCTATTAATCATAATGATATTAAATATTCAAATTAGATGGGGTCTTGTCAATGAATTCAAAACGACAAGTTTCAAGTCAAACTCTATTATTCCACGTATAAAATTAAGTAGAGGTTAGTCATCTGACATGTGATCGGGTTGCTAACTAAAATAATGTTGAGTGATTTTTGACAATATTAATTACGATTAGAGTTCGTAATTTTCATGAATATCAGATGTATACGTTTAATAATATAATATTGCAAAAAAAAATAAAAAAATCTAACACATCAATCAACGGTCACCTCCACCACCAGAAACCAATTAGTATGTTCAAATATAATAATACTGAAGATAATATTAATGTAATTTACAAGTTGATTGGCGACATATAAAAATGGTAAGTCGTGATTGCTTATTAATGGATGGTTGGCGCTTTGAGAGAATTAATATGAACATACTCCGTATCCATTATCCATATGTCATCTTAATTATCCGTTAAAAATTCAAACAATCTGATTTTTATTATAAAATTATATTTACAAAAGTAATAAATAAGAGAAATTATCACTATAAAACAAATCAAAACTAAACATATTAACATTTTTTTTAACACGCGACCTAAAAGAAGCATACAAAATCATCTTTAACATCATCAGTACGCTTACACACCTCCGCTTTATGAATCAAAAAAATTTTAAATGTCATGGAGAAGTCGAATGTGCATTTTACACACAATTTAATAAACTCCCATCCATTCAATAATTAATCATCTGAATCGCTGCCGTTTGACATTGCAAGTCATAGTTTTAGCCAACTTATTGTTATTTTTTTTGGGTGGTTGGAGGCCACATATTCCATCCACTTTAAAGGTGTGTTTGGTTTAGGGAAAATTTAGTGGAAAGGAAAGTTTGAGAGAAAGTTGAAAGGAAATGGAATTCTTGGATGATTCTTTTTAATTTTCCCTTGTTTGGTTTCATAAGGAAAATTATTAGAAATTCATTTCATTTTTCATAATCATGGAAAGTTTGATGAAAAATATGTAGAAAAATATCAATCTTTCATCACTTCATACATTGAATTTGATGAAATACATTGAATTTGTTTAAAAAGTGGTTATTTGTTTGAAATCGTTGAATTTGATTGCATTCGTTTGTCAGAGATAAGAATCACATTTTTCATCCAATTCCACCTAATTTTCTTTCTCTCATATTTTCCATCTAAACCAAACAAAGGATTTTACTAATTTTCCATCAAATTTTCATTTTCGCCAAATTTTCCCTCAACCAAACACAGTAGTGAAAATTCGGTGGGTATGGAAAATTTGAAAGAAAATTGAGAAGAAATTTATTGTTTGGTTTAAAGAAAGTAAGGAAGGGAAAATTAGATGAAATGTTTTTAACAAAACAAATAGTGTTTTACTACTTTCCTTTGAATTTTCCACCCCAAACCAAACAAAGGAAAATATGATGGATTACCAACAAGATGTTGACCTAATGGTCTTGGGTATTGTCTAAACCACAAGATCCTGGGTTCAACCGCAATGAGTATGGACGTTACTATCAAGGTGGAGGGGGTGTGCGGCCCCTGACCATCGCAAAAAAAAAATTGAATTCCAAGAGTAATTCATTTTCCACCAAATTTTGTCGCCTAAAAATTAGACTCATTACGAATCATTTCACACTCATTTTCATACATTATTACTCATTTAATACCAATAGAATTTAAATTTGAGATGTGAAATTGTTAGATTAAAGTCTCGACCACCAACACCTCATCGATCTATCCAACTCGACTCTTAATTACCCTACTGCACGGTAGTGTGAGGATTAAGTTTGAGCAGTTATCAGTTGAGCCATTATTGACACCTTGTGCAGAGAAATGAAGACCTCCGGCTAACCCCTAACCCCACCCGGTGAGAGTTTCATGGACAGCGCAGCAGCTCTGATCCGCACATGCCTATCTCTGCGCGCATTCAAACTGAAGAACTACCTCCGAAACGTAAATCCTACCGCAGCTGGACTGGACGTGGATCTATCAACACTGATCTGGACGTGTGCATTCATATGCATGGCCTCACCCAAAAAAAATTGTCAACTTCGAACAGTGGCCTGGAATTTAGTTTGGCCGGCAGCTGTTGATTAATGTTTTACGGACTGAATCTTAACTCCATTTCTGTACTATGTGGCCAAGTAGCTCATATTTGAGGCAGAGGTGAGATCTGGCACGTTTCATAAATTCGAATTCTGAGGTCTGAAATAATTTTCGACAGTTGGCATTGAGTGTTAGATTAAGTTATATTGATTCTTGACCTAAATAATTATTTTGAGCTTTAGATTTTTACTCTTGTATTATGAGTTGGATTCAGTTATATGAAGATTTTTTGAATTTAACTGAAATTCTAAAAATTAAAATTTGAGTTAGATTTGTTGTTACAAAATTAGAATTATTTGAACTAAATTGAGAACATAAAATTTAATTTTTTTAGTATGATTGCAAAATTGGGTTGGATTTGAAAGACACCCATGTCCCCCTACTGGCACCGCCTGGAGGACAACTATACAAAAATAATATGAAAAATTAAATTAACTAAGTGTACGTAAAAATCATAAATTTTAATAAAAAAATATTATTTTCTTACATTCTGTGCCACAAATTAAGGTTTAAAATAATATAAAATCATTGACTTATGTGTCTCCGAACTAATGAATTATATTTTGATCTATGACTTTATATATTCGTACTCCAAACTTGAATTTCTAAATCCACAACTAACTGACTTGAGGTTTGACCGACGTCGCGTCGGGGGTCGTCCGTGGACTTGGTAAGATACACTTGCATGGACTTGATCCAAGCCTCGAGTCAAAAATGGGAGACTTTTGGAGGAATAAAGTGTTTTATTATTAAAAATGAGTTTTCACAGGATTTTAAACAGCTCTGATTAGACCCATTAGCCATTAATCATTCGTATTAATTTCTATATGTCGTTTAAAGTTAATTTGAGTAGATTAAGGTGAAGTTAATGTTAGCGGTTGAACAAATTTAATGAATGGGTGATTGATATTTTTTTTAAAAAATTCATGCAAAAAGTAAAATCAAAATCGATATATTATTACTGGTGATGAATGATTTTGTATTGATTATGATAAAGAAGTGATTAATGTTTGACATTTTAAGATATAGTTGTTGATATTAAATACACATTGAAAATCATTAAGTGACAATTAAAAGTGGACAAAAAAATTCGATTAAGTGACGTGTAAAAGAGGACAGAAAGAGTAGCTATTGGTCAGTTTTATTTATTTATTACGTTTTGACTCAGATTTAAGATGTGTACATATATATATATATATATATATATATATATATATATATAGGTTTGTTATCTTTGGTGGACGGAGTGATAGTCGGGTTTTGAATTGATCTCTATTTTATAATTTGGTGCTTAATTTATTTATCAATTTGAATTTCAACTAACTCAGTTGTATTATTATATATAACCAAAACATCCAAATTTATAAAATAATAAAGGCAATAATAAACTCCTTTTCCAAGGGACGATCGCAGAATAAGCTGAGCTGAACCCTCCCTCCATTATTCTCAGCCACTTCCTGTTTCATAGTGCATTTTGTTCAAAAGCTTTCCCCCTGAAAGAAATATAAATATATAAATTCAAAAGAAATAAGTACGTAAAACACGAGACTGCTTTATGATGAAAAGCTTTCTATCCATATGGAAATGTATGTATGTAACTTGTAAGATATTTCATAAGATGATGTTTAAATACAAGATCTTTATCATTGGATGAAAGAAATTTATATTGTCCGTTACTAAGTTAGAGTAGTATTTGCGAGAGAAATTTTTGGGTGAACGGAAATCACCAATATAGTGCCGCTATTTGACACTTTGACCAGTCGAGTGACGTGTTGAAAAATTAAATACATTTCTAAACCACTGAGAAGGTGTCACACGAACACTTTGAAAAGTCAAAATGTCACGTGACACATTTTCGTTAACGGTATCCACAGCATATGTGATGAACTGTGTCCACCTAAATTTTTTTTCTGTATTATAGATGTATTATCTGCATATATATGATGGGTGCGGCAGTGAAAAAATAGGATAAGGATGTAAGTTCATATCACATTATAATTTTGTTTGGAGTGATACAATAAATAAAAGACATAACATAGTTTACAAGATGTCAAGATGTAAATTCATTGGCCATCAAGGGGTGATGGTCAAGTGAAAAGAGTTTCATTTGTGTTTCCTAAAGTCACGGGTTCGACGCCTCACACCGGTGGTTGAGTGTATGCGTATTTTCTTTGTGTTTCTTGTATCTATTGTAAAAAAAAAAGTAAACTCGTTAATCAATTACATAGTCTAGCACATAAATGATGGTAGAAAGTTAAGCTTCCGAATCTACCAAACGTCAATGTAACTACAAGAATTTGAAATAAGTGAGTTTTTAAAGATAAATTTTCTTCCTCGTATTATTAATATGTATTCCTATTTGTACAAAACATATCACTATAGTATTAATCAGTGGCGGAGCCACTGGGGGGCATGGGGTCGGCCGCCCCCCAAATCCCACCTAAACTTCTTATTTTTATGTAAAAAAATTATATATATAAAAATAAATTTATATGCTTAATTTCAACTAAATTTTTAGTTTCGCCCCCCAAATTCTACCAAAATTTTAATTAGGTAATTTTGCCCCCCCCGAAAAAAAATCCTATACCCGCCACTGGTATTAATAATACAATCTCGTTCCTAACATGATACCAGACCAGGGCTAATACGTATTCCTATTATTAAATCGAATATTGAGGCCTAAGTGTTGTTTATATATATATAATTCTTGAAAGATGGGAATTCACCGACTTGCTATAAAAAAAAATTATGAATTTTTGAGCGGTGTGCATTGCGCTCAGAATCCAAGAAGCAATGAGTCATACCGTGTGCTCAGTGCTGCATCCCATGCACCCACTCCCTCACTCATAAGGCTGCCACGTACGTGACTTGCACCCACCTAAAACCCCTCCTAATGCATCGCCACGTATCACCTGACTCAAACCCAAAACCTACGTAACTCACCTACTGATGATCAACTACGTACGTACAAGGCGGCATATTATTAATTCAGGCTAAAATTAATCTGAAAGAATAAGCTTTTAAAGCATATTCGACACTTCATTTCTATATAGATGAACAAGAAGAATATGCCCGTGAAGGAGCTCCTTTTACTTTACCTCATCACTGTCGCAATTGGGACTACTGCGGGGGGAGGGCGTGACAGCGACGGTGGAGACGCTGAGTCAGCTGTGGCGGCTGGAGAGGGAATAACTTCAAAGACTCACAGTCGAGAAGTCGCTTGTGACGCTGCTGTTGGAAAATGCAAGCACCGGCTGGCAAGCTCCGTGTCAGCCGCTAAGGAAAGAGCCGAACACCTGTCTCGCCAAGTCGCCGAAGAGGCTAAGGAAGCCGCCAAAGACGCGTTTCTCAAAGCGGCGGGCGCAGTTTACGAGAAGAGTAAGGAGGTTGGGAGCGATGTTGGGGCCAAGATTGCGCACAAAGCAATACAGGGCACTAAGGGGGTGGCGGCTGATGCCATGCAGACCATGAAGACGACCAAGGAAACCGGGAACACGATCGAGAAAGATGTGATGAAGAATGTGACGACGGTGGTGAGCAGCGTGAAGGCGAATGCAGTGAACGGGACGAGCGTGTTGGTTTGGGACGGGATTCTGAGCTCGGTGCATCTCATCGCCTTGAGCGTGGCGTACGGGAAGGGCGTGTGGGTCACGTTCGTGTCGAGCCGCATACTGACCAGGTCCCTCAGCCGCCGCCAGCTGGGCATCGTGCAGAGCAAAATCTATCCGGTTTATTACAGGTCGGTCGGGTACGGAGTGTCGATAGCGCTCGTGACGCATATGCTCGGAGGGAGGTTGAGATTCTTGCAGGACGCCGGACACTTGATTCAGGCTTTGAATCTGATGGCTGCTGTGGTCATGAATCTGGCCAATCTCATCTACTTCGAACCCAGAGCAACTAGGGTACGTAAATAGATAAAGGCCTTCAATAATATGTCTGTCTATCTGTCTGAGACTTTGACGACATTAATAATGTGCATGGTGATCAGGTGATGTTTGAGAGGATGAAGGTGGAGAAGGAGGAAGGGACGGGCAGAGACGCGTACTTAGTGGCGGAACATAGCAGGACGCAGGAGCCGGTCACGGTGGCCACGGCTGAGGCGACCACCAGCTCCACCGTCGCGGGGCCAGGAGGGAGGCTTAGCGAGGAAGACGTGAGGCAGTCTCGCATTCCTCAACTCAGCGACAGGCTGAAGAAGCTCAACGCCTACACCACCATCCTCAATATGCTCACGCTTGCATGCATGACTTGGCATCTCGTCTACCTCGGCCGCAGACATGCACTGTCACAACATTATTAACACACACATCCATCTTCTGGTTCTTACAGCTTCAGAATTTTGATTGCATACTTTGTTTTTTTTTTTTTGGCTGTACGATGGCTTTTTGCGTATTTGAAGTTTCAGAAAAATGATTATAAGTATGAATATTTGAACAATCCTCCATTCAAATGAGGTCTTATTTGCTGTTGCGTTGTAAAATTTGCCTCATGAGAACCTCACCACCACTAGGCTTTAGGGAAAATTTGATGCGGAAATAAATTTGGAGGAAAATAGACTTGGAATTTTTTGTTTTGTTAAGAGAAAATTAATTAGTTGGAAAATTAGATCGGAAAATTTTAATAAAATAAAGAGTGTTTTACTAATTTCCAATAAATTTTTCACCCTTGTTTGGAGGAATTTCGCTCGTATTTTTCTTCCTAAATCAAACGCACTGAGGAAAATTTGAGAATAAGAAAAGAGGAAAAATTCAGAGGTATCTTTATTTGGTTTAGAGAAAATCGGATATGGAAAATTAGATAGAAAATAGGATGAAAAATTGTTTAAACTAAAGATTGTTTTAATACTGATTTTCCACCTCAAATCAAATAAAGGTAAAATAAAATGAATTTTTTGAGATATTCATCTTCTCTCAATTTTTTTTATCTCAAATTTTCCCTAAACCAAACACAACCTTAAAGAATTTGAACTTTTACCCTATTAGTTATCGGGAATTTTTCACGTATTTGGGCGTTGCACTTATTGGAGTCTATTAACAGGCGGTCTCTTATTATATTAAACATTCGGTGAACTGAGTACTTATGTTTTTTCTCTTAATGAATGTTTGGAAAGTCTGAATGATATGTTACCAATTTTATATCCGAATCATTCACTACAGACGATATTTATATGATTATTATAATTATCTCTTTATTTTTTCAAATCTTTCTGGAATCAACTATGCCCGAATTGTACTTCAATTAGAATCACATCAATGCCGAGCGCAGTTAGTTTATTCAATAAAATATCACACACTTCATAAATAAATAATATTTTTATAACATGATTTTAAGATTTAATTTAATTTTTATTTTGTAACATTTTTATTTTAATTTAATTTTATATTAATAAATTATTAAATATTTAAAATAATAAATTATGAAATGAAAATAAATCATTATCAGATTCACTAACTTTATTAGTACCCCTAAAAAGTTGATGTGCACACTGATTAATTCTGAAGTAAAAATTCAGAAGCGCACATTCGGCAAGCTGTGGACATGTGCATTCAAATGCATGGCCTCACCAAGATTTAAGTTAGCTCTAAGCAATAGAGAGGAATTAAGTTTGGCCGGTGATTGAATCTCCAATCTTGTCGGGTTTCACTCGTATTTCGTACCGGGTTGCCAGGTAAGTAGGGCACACTTGAAGTTTTGAGTCTTGCGTCCCTCGTCGGTGAGCTTCTAAGATAGTAAACCTAAATAAAATAAACGAATTGTAATATTAAAATTGAAAATTGAGTGGCTCATTTAACCAGATGTATCCGGTGGTGGTTTTCACTCACACGTATAATTCTTATAACAAAGTTAATTTAGAAGCCCAATTAGGGCATCCATATTAAAATAAATTATTATTTTTTAATATTAATTATTTTATTAGAAGATGATCCAAAAGATTTTTTGGTGATAGTGCCTACATTGATAGAGATGGATCGGTGATCCTACATATTGGATGATTCAAAAAGTCTATCGAAGGAAGGACTGCTGACTGAAAAACTTTGTTACTGGGCTGGGCCTGACACTTGACCTACTGGCTGAGCTTTCTCTTGTGGGTGACTTGGCAGGCTGGGCTGTTCGGGACTGCGGGGACGCAGCAAGCTGGACTGTAGGGACACAACAAGACATGGGCGGGCGCGTCGCTCGAGGGGGGAGGGGAGGGGGACAGTCGAGGCAGCAGGGAGGGGGACAGTCGAGGCGGTCAACGGGACGCGTGCTCGAAACTCAAGTGACCGGAAGAGTTCGAGCCACGACGAGAGGGGGGTGACAGACCCGCAAATTCTTGTGTACTCCGGAAGTACCTACTCCCTCGCGCGACGTCGTTCTGATTTTAATCAAAACGACGTCTTTTCATACAATCTTTGCGTGCCTTCATTTCATATTTCACCAAAACGACGTCGTTTTTTGTGTTTAACAATAAAACGTGTTAAACCCCATTCTTCATCAGAAATGTCTTGATATTCACCAGAATTGCTCATATATTCATCATAATTGCTTTTATATTTATGAGATATTTTATAGTCTAAATTTATTTTTTTTACTTCCATATTCATCAGAAATGTCTCGCTATTCACCAGAATTGCTTATATATTCATCAGAATTGCTCCTATATTTATGAGATAATTTTATGGTCTAAATTCATTAGTTTTGCTTCCATATTCATCAGAAATATATCGATATTCACCAAATTTGCTTATATATTCATCAGAATTGCTCCTATATTCATTAGTTTTACTTCAATATTCATCAGAAATGCCTCGATATTCACCAGAATTACTTATATATTCATCAGAATTATTAGGAAATGAAAGGAAATAGAATTCTTGGATGATTCCTTTTAATTTTCCCTTGTTTGGTTTCATAAAGAAAATTATTAGGAATTCATTTCATTTTTCATAATCATGGAAAGTTTGATGAAAATTTTGTAGAAAAATATCAATCTTTCATCACTTCATACATTGAATTTGTATAAAAGTGGTTATTTGTTTGAAATCATTGAATTTGATTGCATTCGTTTGTTAGAGATAAGAATCACATTTTTCATCCAATTTCCACTTAATTTTCTTTCTCTCATATTTTCCATCTAAACCAAACAAAGGATTTTACAAATTTTCCATCAAATAAATAATTTTTATTTAAGAATTTATTTTAATTAATTTAGAAAGGTGTTAATTGAATTAGTCAACACGTTGACATTGAAATTTAAATGTACAGGTTTATTTCATAAATACATAAACTTATGGGGTGAATTGAAAATTAATAAGTTTCATAAGAGTCCAAAACCTTCAATTTGCAAAATCTGGTAGTAATGGTAGTAATGTCGTTTAAAGTGAAAGAAGTGGTAGTACATAACTTTTTTTTGTAATTCTCCCATAAAATAAATGAATTGTAATATTCAAATTAAAAATTGAGTTGCTCATTTAACCAAATGTATCCGATGGTGGTTTTCACTCACACGTTTAATTCTTATAACAAAATTAATTTAGAAGCCCAATTAGGGCATCCACATTAAAATATATTTAAAAATAGATTTGTCTCATATCACGTTGAATTTGTGTCATGTCATATCAACTTTGTCATGGAATTCTTTTTCACTAAGTTTTCTTCCACATTGAAACAAATTTTTTGAATTTCTGCGCTTGTGATCCGTATGTTATATTATACATTTTTCTATTTTTCATATTATATGAATTATAAATTTCATAAATTTGTTAAATATATGATTGTTGGTAATTATTAATTCATATTATATTTTCTTAATATTTTAAAAATAAAAAAGTTACATAATTAAAATTTTCATTAAGCAACAATAATAATGTATTAGATTTTTTAAGCGGTGAAAAATAACGGTTATAAGGTTATTTAGATATTTGAGTATATATCATATGCGGCGTTTTTAACTTAAAAATGTCGTATATGATATATGACGCTTTTAAGTTAAAAACATCGTATATGATATATATACTTTATGCGATGATGTTAACAATAAAAGCGTATTATAAAGCATATACGACACTTTTAATTTAAAAACACCGTATATTCTCAATTCGCGAACTGTTTCCAATTCGCAGACGAAACGATGTTTTATACATCAGAAGACCACAAATCGATTTTCACACGAAACGAAACGGTTTGTGATCTGACACAAATCTTTTCACAAACTGGATGTCCTTATAAGTTTTATCAGAAAATGAATAAAACAAATAATTTTTTGCATCGTTTTCGACAATTACGCTGACATTAAATGCAAGATTATTTATCTAATGTATTACTTAAATGTTAGAAGTAAATTTCTATTTGAGTTTTGTAAAGAGCACACACATGTGACTCGGGGAAGACAATTTTTCTTCTCATACTTGTTGTTAATTCCCAGTCTTTATCTAATGTCATCATCGTTTGTAGTACGTATTTTGTAATAATAAATTAACTGAACACACTCAAGTTCATTAGTATATGAGATTATTACCACACCATTTATTAAAGTATGCTTCTCTAATTGTCTCTTCTATAATAAAATTCAAATGTTCGGCGAATTAAATAATAAAAAGACAAACTTAATGTTTTGTAATAGGTCAGGCAAAGCTATAAAAATGTGTTGATATAAATATAATAACTTAGAAATAAATCGTAAAAATTATGTTTATGTCCTTGATAATTTTTTTTATCCTCTTTTGACTTTCTCTCAGAGCTCTGTAATATCAGAAACGGCGTTGAGACTACATAAATTGAAGTGAGAGAAGATTGGATATTTGATGCATGTTTGCTTTAAATTTATTTAAAAATATTTAATTACTTATTTACAATTGATTTCTTAACTTCCACTGCTATAATTTTTTAATTTATCATTAACAATATAATTGTCTTTGTTAAAATAAATACTATAAAAATCATTAAGCATGCTACAATCCTAAAGATTATTCTTGATGAAATATTTAGGGTGAAATTAAAAAAAAATCACGAACTACGATCCGTTTTCAGATTAAGTATCGAATTTTTTAATTCTTCAATTATAATAATGAATTTTTAAAATTTTCAATTTAAGTATTATAAACTTAATAGAAAGATACAATTAGAAAATTAATTTGGGTGTCTTAACTCTTTAGCTAGACTTTTGAAATTTACATAAATATATCGGTTACAAAATCTACTTTTTATATAAATTTTATTATTTCATTAAGTCTATAGTAATTAAAATAAATAATTAAAAAATTCAATATTTAATTTGAAAATGAATAATAACTCAAAATATGTTTTTATAGTTTACATAATATTTGTCATTTAACTCAGAGCGATTGCACTTTTTAGTTAAGTCGCTGGAATCAAACGGTATCGTTTCAGTTGTTAGAAGATAGAAGTGTATAAGTGGTCAATTCACGTTTGCAGCTTTAACCAAATGTCACGCTCTGACTTGCCCACGTCATCCGACGGGTCCCAGATTAGCATCTGTCGTGGATCACCTTGCGGCTCTGTCCTAAGAAACGCTTGGCTCTGAAAAATTAGGGCTTGCTTGTTTCTCCGAACTCGAACTTTCAGCCATCGATTGGGGTGGAGGAGAGAGATTCAAGTGTCGTCATCTGTGGTTAGAGGAAGTGGGGTTCGATCTGAATCAGGGCGATGTCGCTGAGGATCAAGACAGTGGTGGATATGTTCGTGCAGGAGCTGAAGGAGGCGCTGGATGCGGACATACAGGACAGGATCATGAAGGAGAGGGAGATGCAGAGCTACATTGAGGAGAGGGAGCGGGAGGTGGCAGAGAGGGAGGCTGCGTGGAAGGCGGAGCTGTCCCGTCGGGAGGTAAATATGAGGTCTTGTTTCGAAATCTGGATTTGGAGTGTGATTACTGATTACCGATTAGGGTTTGTGATTTTGAGCTGGATTTTGCATCTGTGTTTGAATTAGGGCTTTTCGGCTGCTTTGATTTGTAGTTAGCTGAACTGATGTTTCAGGACCAGTGCAATTTAACATATGATCTGTTGCCTGTGTGTGTTGAGCATCAATCAAAAAACAGTAACGCTGTGTTTGGTTTAGGGAAAATTTGAGAGAAACTGGTTTATGAAAAATTGGGGAATGGAAAGTTGGATATTATGGGGAATTCACTTTCTATCAAAATATCCTTTCCCTCGAACTTTTCTCAAACCCAACACAGCCTAAAGAACACAAGATTTAACGATGTTTGACAACTTGCCTAGTCCTCGTTCCGTTTCGCTCTGCTCCGATATCTGCCCTTTATCGCTATACTAACACTATGTGATAGATTTTGGGTTATAAGATTGTTCATGAGCCATACTAACACTATGTGATGGATTTTGGGTTATAAATGGGTAGTTGCTATCGGTTAAGGTTGAAGGTTTCACCTTGGCGCGGGGTTCAAGATTGGAACTGGAATCCTGGATGGCTTGTTTGGTTTTTTTTTAATCTCTTTTAGCTTTCGGGTCTTTTTGAGTGTTTTCGCTCAAGTGGGAGTGACTTATCGGAACCCTTTTATATAGTTTCATTTGGCCGGGTGTGAAGCATATTTCATTCATGCACACTCTTGTTAATCGTAACGCATCTTGCAGTAAAAAGTTTACCGGCATATAATCGTGTGCTTAGCTCTACAATTTCGTTGTGGATTTGCCGAGCTTTTTGAAAGATGCATGACATTATAGAGTTACTAAGACTGAGGCGTGACTAGTCATATAATGCCATATGATAGCGTAGACTGTTACTACCTTTACTGTGATGTTAACCTTCTTTGATTCCAGCTACAAGTGAATCGAACTAAATGTATCTTGTGTCATGGGCCTGCAGAATCCTTCTCAATCACAAAAGGTGGAAATGTAGCACTTACTGGTTCCATGTTTCATCTTTCAGGCGGAGATTGCTCGGCAGGAAGCAAGGCTGAAGATGGAGAAAGAAAACCTCGAGAAAGAGAAGAGCGTCCTGATGGGAACAGCCTCCAACCAAGACTATCAAGACGGTGCTCTCGAGATCACCGTCAGCGGCGAGAAATACAGATGCCTGAGGTTCGCCAAGGCCAAGAAGTGATCCCGTCGCGAAACCTCAACTGTACATACCAAATCGAAACCATCACTCACCCCAGGAACCAGTGACCTCCTTGTGCAATCCTCACTAGCCTCCATCAACCTTTTTTTGCACAAATTGCCTTGGACTGTTGTACATTACAATATTGGTTAGCATATGGCTTCAATTCAAAGACCGGAGTCAAAGTTTCAACCTTTACTTCCCAATTTCTTGTGGTTAGGTTTTGAAGCCAATCTCACAACCCCATCTCAGAACCATCTCAAAGTTCCGACCGCTACCTCTCAAGCTACGCAATTTGTTTTTGTGCTCAAACAGTGTCTCGCTGCTGACGATCATAATCAGTCCACAAAGCAAGCTCCTTTTCCCGATGTCTCGCGAGCGCAGCTGGCGCAATGGATTCGATTTCTCGTCTTCTCTGAAGCTGCGAGCTTTGAGCATCTACGAGTTCGGGTTTCGCGATGGGGAGCTTGTCGGAGTTGGTGGCGTTCCCGCTCTCGATCACTCCGATCGAGACTAGTTACCGGGTGGATCGATTTGTCCGTCAACTCGGTTCCATCTTTCAAGTAAGCTGCTCATCGCTCCCTGATAAGAGCTTAGAAAATTCTGGGTTTCGTCCAATAGCTTCTGATTTTTTGGTATTCATTGTATCCGACATTCAAATGTTTTACCTTAAATTCCTTTATGTCTTTCAGATTGCGGAAGTTTTCTCGGAAAATGGACTGTCGTTTCTGGCAAGCTGTCAGAACATTGTTCCTCGTCTGAGGTGGTTTGTACCGTACCAGCACTCAGAGAAGGAGCAGAGAAGCAGTGAGGGAAAGGAGACAGAGTAGAAAGGTAGAGGAAGAGAAAATTGAGAGTGAGGTAGGCTAATATTTTCTTGTCCTCTCATTCATACTCAGTAGTCAATTTTATATGGATAGGCCTACATAAATTCCCTGACAGTTGCAACAAATTGCAAAACAGAATTGCAGTGCCTTTCTCTTGCGGTCTCTCTCATAGCTAGTTAGTTACGTAGGCCTCCTTCCGGGTACTTGCAGGACTTTCTTCTATTGCGTACTCCCCTCTCTACTGCCACACCTTTCATACCTGTAACATTACCCCGCCATCGAAAATAACCTTCTCCTCAAGGTTAAATTCAGGAAATTCTTTGATGAACCAGGTTACATCCACCCATGTCGCATCTGCTTCCGACTGGTGCTGCCAAGCAACAAGAAGCTGTGTTTCCTGGTAGGGCAGTTTTCTGACTTGAAGTAGGCGTAAGGGATGCCCCTTTTGTGTCTCTCGCATGAAGGTGGTGGGGAAGTTTGGCTCGCGCTGAGTCGGATCTCCTCTGCATGGTTTGAGCAAGGAGACGTGAAATACATTGTGAATCTTGCACCCGGCGGGCAGAATTAGTTTGTAGGCCACCGTTCCTATTTTGGCTTGCACTTGAAATGGACCGTAGTATCGTTTCGATAATTTACTAGACCTTCGTCTTGCGGCTGTGATTTGTCGAAAGGGTTGGAGTCTAACGTACACCCAATCCCCTACAATGAATTGGATTTCGCTCCGTTTACGATCCGCTAACATTTTCATCCTCTGTTGCGCCCTTTGAATGTTTGCACGCAATGAATGAATTAGGTTGCTTCTCTGGCTCATCAACTCATCAATAGCGACAATCTTGGAATTCCCGGCACATAGTCTCTTTACGATGGAGGTGTGCGTCCATATAGTGCTTCGAAAGGAGTCATGCAAATTGAGGAATGCCATGTCGTATTGTAGCAAAGTTCAGCCCATGAAAGATGCTCTGCCCAATCTGTTTGCTTGTCATTTACACAGCACCTTAAGTAATCCTCCAGCCCTCGGTTAACAATCTCAGTCTGTCCATCGGTTTGGGGATAATAAACACTGCTGGTGGCGAGGACAGTTCCTTGAAGTCTAAAGAGTTCTTGCCAGAACCTGCTCATAAATATAGGGTCGCGATCAGAGACGATGCTTGCCGGATGCCCGTGGAGCTTGCATATACCGCGAGTAAAGGCTTGTGCAACATCCTTGGCAGTGAATCCTTCTGCCAAAGTGGTGAAGTGTGCATACTTTGATAGCCTATCCACCACGACCATAATAGATGTCTTCCCCTTTGAGATGGGCAAATGAGTTATAAAATCAATTGAAATGTCTTCCCACACCCGTGAGGGAATAGGTAACGGTTGCAAGACACCTGGGGTGGCTGTATTGAGGGGTTTCACTTGTTGGCAAGTTACACACTGCTGGACGTATGTCTCAATATCCTTCCGCATTCCATCCCAGTGAAAGCTAGCTGAGATCCGAGCATAGGTTCTTTGCATTCCCTTGTGCCCCCATGTGGAGTATCATGATATTCCTGTATGATTAAGTTGGTTAAAGCTGAAGTTGCAGGAACTAAAAGTTTGTTGTGGTAGGTGATGAGCCCATCTCGTACAGCATACGCTAAATGGTTCTCGGGGTGTTCCCGGATGTCATTAAGCAATTGCCTTGCTTCACTGTTGGTCTCATAGTGCCTTCGAAAAGCTGCCAGAATACCTAACACTGGCCGAGAAACACCGTGCAAGGCTTGAAGTGCTGATTCCGGTTGTCGGGACAGAGCGTCGGCTGGTGCATTCTCCTTTCCTGGCCGGTAAATTACATCAAAATCAAAACCCAATAATTTGATCACCCATTTTTGCTGCTCCGGGGTATGTATGGTTTGTGTAAGTAAGGTTTTGAGAGGCTGGTGATCCGTGACAATGTGAATCGCGACCCCAGGAGGTACTGCCGCCATTTATGTATTGCCGCGACTACCGCATATAGCTCTCGATTATAGGTGGAGCTCGACTGGATCGTCGGGGGCAGCTGCTTACTGAAGAATGACAAGGGCTTGTTTCCTTGAGATAAAACGGCCCCAACACCTACTCCTGAGGCGTCCGTCTGCACCTTGAAGGGTTTGGATAAATCTGGCAAACCCAATGTTGGTGTAGTTATGAGTGCCTCTTTTAGGGTTTCGAAGGCCGCCGTTGCCGAGTCATCCCACATAAAGGTGTCCTTACGTAGTAAACGGGTGAGAGGTGCTGCCAGGTTTGCATAGCGCTGCACAAATTTCCTGTAATAACCCGTCAAACCAAGGAAGCCCCGCAGCTGTTTGCTGTTCTTTGGAACAGGCCATTCCCGCACAAGAGTGATTTTCTCGGGATCCACTTCGACCCCTCGTAATGATATTATATGCCCCAGATAAGCAATGGATGCCCTGACAACATCACACTTTGAAGATTTAACAAAAAATGAGTGTATCTTAAGAATTTGGAGTACCTCTTGTAGATGTCTAAGATATTCCTCGGTTGTGGCGCTATACACAAGAATGTCATCTAAGAAAACCAACACCGTGCGCCGCAGCAAGTGTCGGAATAAGGAGTTCATCTCTGCTTGAAAACTAGATGGAGCGTTGGACAACCCAAAAGGCATTACGAGGAACTCGTAATGTCCATCGTGTGTTCGAAAGGCTCTCTTGTACACATCGTCCGCGCTCATTCTTATCTGATGGTAGCCGGATCGCAAGTCCAGCTTGGAGAACACACTTGCTCCTTGCAGTTCGTCAATCAGCTCGTCCACTGTGGGTATTGGAAATCTGTCTTTCACCGTTACCGCATTGAGGGCGCGATAATCTACACAAAAGCGCCATGTCCCATCTTTCTTCTTAACGAGCAATACCGGGGATGAGAATGGACTTGAGCTAGACCTTATAATGCCTTCCTCCAACATTTGTCGGATCATTTTCTCCATTTCTGTCTTTTGAAAGTGAGGGTACCTGTATGGTTTTACGTTGACTGGTGAGGCACCAGGAGCTAGAGGAATTTGATGATCTGCTGTTCGGGTCGGTGGCAAGCCGCGAGGAACTGAGAAAACTTTCTCATATTCTTGGAGCAACTAGGTGAGGGCCTGTGTAAATTCTGGATGAAACTCATCATGGACTTTAGGTATGTCAATGTCTCGGCCTTGTTCTGGTTGTACTTGCAGCTTCCAAGTAGCACTCATCTGGAAAAGTGAGGCTATAGATTGTGTTTGGGCTGCTCGACTCAATTGAGTTGCAGTCATCTGTGCAAACTGAGTCTTGCCCTGTATTCCGTGAAGGGTGACAGTATTGTTCTTATGTTGAAAGCTCATCCACATCTCTTTGTAGTCGAACAGGGCCGGGCCGATCTCCGCGAGCCATTGAGCTCCAAAAACAGCATCAGCGCCATATATGGGAAGGAGGTGAAAATCAATAGTGAAGTCACAGTTTCCAAGCTTGAGGTTCATATGAGGGCAAAGCCCCTCACATTGTAACTCATCCCCATTGCCGATTGTGACATTCAAATGTCGAGCCCGCTCGGCTGGTAGTCCCAAGTGTTTGGCAACCCTTGATTGGAGAAAGTTATGGGTTGACCCACTGTCCACAAGAACTGTAACATCTCGTCCTTTAATCGTAGCTGCCAGCCGCAACGTACTTGGGATGGTGCGTCCTTGAAGCGCATGGAATGATATTGTGGGCGTCTCAACTGGAAGGGGTGGTTGTATTTCATCAGGAGCTTGTATGTCATGTTCGGCAGCTTCTTCTTCCATCAATTCCACGCTTGTTTCCCTCTCGTGCTCTACCATGAGGAAGCACTGGAAACGAGGTTTGCATTTGTGGCCGGGAGTAAACCGCTCATCACAGTTGTAACATAATCCTTTCTCTCGTCGGACCGTCATCTCGGCTAAGGTAGTCTCTTGATGGGTAAGGGTGTCAAGGTTGTTGGGTTTCGGATAGTGTTATTAGCTGGGCTGGGGTGGCGCGGAGCAAAGGGCATGGGATGAGGTTGCGGGTTCCTTACGACGAGTGGTCGCCCTGAAAGAGTCCGGGAGGCTTGCAGTTTCTCCTCAGCTACCCTCGCCATTCCCATTGCCTCCTGGAGGTTGGATGGTCGAAGTAGAATGATTTCTCAATGGATTTCTTCCTTAAGTCCGGCCAAAAATCTATTCTAGAGGTTGTTTTGTGTCAGACCCGGGGTTCGAATGGACAAGGATTCAAACTCCAAGATTGCCGGGACTGTGGTGTTTTGTTGGAGCTTGTTGAGTGCAATCTCGGCATTCCAGAACTCGCTTGGACCGAATCTCGCACGCAAATCCTTAACAAACCTTCCCCAATCTGAGATTTGTTGAGTGGAGTGCATCCACTGATACCATCGTAGCGCTTCTCCTGTCATGTAAAAGGAGGCCAGTCGCAGCCTCTGTTCTGGGTGGGTTTCGTGGTGGTTGAAGTACCTCTCTATCTGAAACAGCCACCCTTCCACTTCTTCTCCGTTAAAGCAATGGACCTCTAATCTAGGTAGTTTGGGTGTGTAGTTAGTATATGGTTCATATTGTTGGTTGTAAGTGAGTTGTGGGTTGTGATTGAGCAGCGGGTTCTGAGTGTAGGTTGGAGGGACAATGTGGTTGGTGCTGTGTGGTGAAGCTGGAAATGGAGAAGTGGGTGGTGTGGGAAGTAGAGGTGGGGGATGGTTTGGGTATATGGGTTGTTTCTCAGCTCTCAGTGGAGGTGGTCTCTCGTCTTGATTTTTTAGTAGGACATCAATGGCACTCAGCACCTTGGCAGTTTCTGCTGTCTGTTTCTCATTCAGGAGCTGCACAGAGTTCTCCATGGCTTGGAGACGTGTAACGACCTCTTGATAGTTGGCCGTGAGTGTGTTAATGGTATCCGCGGTTGTTTGTCTGGTATCGGGCATGATTGTGGTTGTGACTCTCGATGAAGAAGAACCAAATTGTACCGTACCAGCACTCAGAGAAGGAGCAGAGAAGCAGTGAGGGAAAGGAGACAGAGTAGAAAGGTAGAGGAAGAGAAAATTGAGAGTGAGGTAGGCTAATATTTTCTTGTCCTCTCATTCATACTCAGTAGTCAATTTTATATGGATAGGCCTACATAGATTCCCTGACAGTTGCAACAAATTGCAAAACAGAATTGCAGTGCCTTTCTCTTGCCGTCTCTCTCATAGCTAGTTAGTTACGTAGGCCTCCTTCGGGTACTTGCAGGACTTTCTTCTATTGCGTACTCCCCTCTCTTCAGCCACACCTTTCAGACCTGTAACATGGTTGCCTGGAAAAAAGGCAATTTCTTTACTGCTTTCCAACAGTAGAGTTTGATCCTTACTTGGCTTGCCTTCATTCTGCATGTTATCAATTTTGCTGACAATTTTTTCTGGCTGAGATATCATCTTGGGTAAACCGCTGTTCGCTAGAGAGCTGCTCAAGCGCGGGGCCTGTTGAGAATTCCGGCTAACTAACAAGAGAGAAAACAGTAAAGAGCACATAAGATTTAACGAGGTTCGGCAGTGTGCCTACGTCCTCGGGAGCAAAAGAGCGGCTGCGTATTATTGAGTGTGTCGTCGACGTCGTTGTCGTTGACGTTGACATTGACGTACCCTATTAGGTTACAGTTACATGGTATTTATAATAGAAACCCTATTCTTATACCATACCGCGGGCCTTTGGCCCCGCAACCCCAAGCCCACTTAATCCTGGCCCACAACTATTAACCTTGTTGTCACCATCCACTGAGATTCAGCCCCATGTCACTTCCTGCTCCACTTTGACATAAACCATTTATCAGTATATGAGCTATACCCAACAAATCTCCACCTTAGCGAATATCCTGCTCCTTAGGAGATATAATCCGGGGTATCTCACACCTCAAAGTGGCCTGGGGTTCCTGCTCTTCTAGTTGCTACAAACATTCAACAAGTCCAAACAATCATTGGACTTATTTGTAGTATCCTGCTCCTTTCCCTCAAGAAGCCGAGCTAGCTCCCTTGCATCATTTTTCTTTAAAGACTCCATCTCTTCTACCATTGCAGTCATCCCTTTATCTTTCTCCTGGCTAGTGATAGCTCCCTGAAAGACACCTGGATCTTCACTACTGATGTGAAGTGCATAAGAGACCATGTCTTCAAAACCGAATCTGTCTGGAGGCTTCACATTGGTGTGTCTTCCTCTATCTCTGACCAGATTGTAGCTCTGCAAATCATCTTTACTTGAGGTATCAGGTGTTGAAGTGGAACCATCAACTTTCTCTGTTGATGTAGGGAACTGTTCCAAATCCAACCGCACCTTCTCTTCATTCTGTTGCAACATGGACTGTTCATCAAAGACTGCATCTCTACTGATCACCACCTTCTTTGCTACCGGATCCCAAAACTTGTATCCCTTGACACCTTTCTTATATCCCAGAAAGATGCACTTCTTGGATTTTGCATCAAGCTTTGATCTCTCATCACCAGGTACATGCACATAAGCAGGACAACCAAAAATCCGTAAGTGATCAAAACTAACAGGTTTACCTGTCCATACCTCTTCTGCAACTTTTCCTCCCAATGATGCTCGTGGTGATCTATTGATGACGTAGCATGCCATATTCACAACCTCTGCCCAAAAGCTTTTAGGGAGTCCTGCATTCAATCTCAAGCATCTCGCCCTTTCAGTTAAAGTCCTGTTCAATCTTTCGACAACACCATTCTTCTGTGGTGTCTTACGCACTGTGAAGTGCCTCTGAATCCCATTCTCCTCACAGAATTTTTGAAATTGCGAATCTGTATACTCTGTGCCATTATCTGACCTCAAACACTTGATCTTTCTCCCCGTTTGGTTCTCCACCTCAGCTCTCCATAACTTGAACTTGTTGAAGACTTCAGATTTCTGTTTCAAGAAATACACCCAAACTTTTCTGGAAAAATCGTCAGTAAACGTAACATAATAAACAGATCCACCCATTGACCTTTCTTTGACAGGGCCCCATACATCAGAATGCACATAATCAAGAATCCCTTTAGTTGTATGTCTTCCAGTCTTGAAACTGACTTTAGTCTGCTTCCCAAGAACACAAAACTTACAAAATTCCACCTTGCAGTTTTTAACACCATGCAACAGATTCCTTTTATGCAATTCGGTCATACCTCGCTCACTAAGATGACCAAGACGCATATGCCATAGCTTTGAGCTATTATCATGTGACTCAACAGAATGAACTCCACCTACAACTGTACTCCCTAACAGTTTATATATATTCCCTGCAGTCATCTTTCCTTTCATCACAGTCAACGCACCTTTAACAACCCTAATGGTTTTCTTATCCTCATCTGTCTTAGGAATAAAACCATTCTTATGCAAAGTGCCCAAGGATATAAGATTCTTTTTCAATTCAGGTACATGTCTAACATCACACAGTGTTCTCATTATCCCGTCATGCATCCTAATTCTGACTTCACCAATACCAGCAATATTGCAACATCTATCATCACCTAGATAGATAGAACCAGAATTAACTGACCTGTATGAGGAGAACCACTCCCTGTTGGGCGTGATATGATAAGAACATCCCGAATCAAGAATCCAAGCATCCACGAACTGAGTAGTTGAAACCGAAAGCATATCGCCATCACTGCAATCAGAATCATTCTCCGCCACATTCACAGACTTCGATGATTCCCCGTTTTTCCCATCAGTCTGCTTATTCCACATTGGACAGTCCCTCT
>NQLW01000092.1:406177-418667 GCA_002312845.1 Kalanchoe fedtschenkoi | reverse complement strand
TATTATGTAAAAAGAATTGGCATTTACCGTCAGCTCTGCGCAAGTGCCCTCCTCCATCAGGTAGGGGTAGTCATCTTCCTTTCTCAGTCCGCCGTTTGAAACTATGAAAGAAAATGCGTAGTCCATGAGGCCTCCGTTGCACCCGTTGTTGAAAGTCGTGTCGCAGTCGATGAGCTCTTGCTCCGACAGCGACGTCAGATTTCCCGTCACGATCTGGTTTATGCCCTCCACGGCGGCCACCGTGGAAAACGCCCAGCAGCTTCCTAAATTTCGATTCAAAATTTATTTTCAGCCGTTGTAAAAATGACGTTTTTCGATTCAGAAAAATGCTTACCGCATTGTCCTTGGTTTTTAACAGGTGTGACGGCTCCTTTCTTCCGCCAGTCCACCTCCTTCGGAACATCCACAACGTCCTTGTAGCTGAACTCATTGGACGGAGATGCCCTCCTGGAGGACTGGTCAGCCTTCAGTCCCAAGTAACTGCTTCGGAACTCCTCATGGCTCAAATCGGCAAACTCGTTCAGCCCCAGCCAGTACTCGGTGACCTCCTTGTTCCGTTCATGGATGTGCTTCAAGTTGTCCTTGAACACCTCGAATCTCTCCAGCTTCTCCTCTATGCTGTTGTAAACCTTGCTGTGCTTGGCGACCCATGTTTCGAACAGTTCGATGAGCCTGCCGATGGAGGTCAGGTCCTCGGGTGCGTATCCCACGATGGAGAACTTATGGGCTGCGGCGGAGGAGATGAGGATCAGTGCCGTGAGGGTCAGGCCGGAGATTTTAACCGATGCGGAGAGAGCCATTTTTGGAGTGGGGATTGGTGGTTCAGGAGATGCGGAGAGGGAAGCTTTTTATAGAGTTTGGGAGTGCTTTGGTCATTGTTCTTACTTTGAAGTTAAGGTTGCCGGGATTGAATTGTTAATAGAAAGTTGAGGCTTCAAGATTGGTTTGGTTTCGGCAGGCTTTGGTTCCAAGCACAAGCAGGGCTTGTTCTGTGAATCATACATCTAAATTTCCAATTCAAAAAAGAATGAATTTTATTGATCAGATCAAAATTAAAATGGAAAAAAAAAGTTAGCTTGAATAAAATTAGGAAAAATTAAAATAACAAATCTATATTGCTACCATTTGCAAATGGAAGAGCTAGTTACTATTTTCAATTTGTAATTTTAGATATTTATCATTTTGACCTAAATATGTAATACATAATTTTAACCAAAATTAATTTTTTACAATTTTCAAACCTACCTCTAACTATAATTACAAATCTTATTTTGTATTTTTTATGTAAATCAACTTATTATCTTCTGTAACTGGTGTAAGAGATAAGTTTGAAAATTGTAAAAATCAATTTCAAGTAGAATTATAAATCATATAATCACGCATATGGTCTAAATGAGAAATACTCATAATTAAATTAGATATAATAACACTCTTGAAATTGCAACAAGTGGTAGTACAGATCATGTTTTCATGCTTTTCCCTTAAAATTAAAACATTGGCTATCAAATTAAAAAGCTATCTCGGAACGGCATAGGTCATAATATTTGATGTGAAAATCCATTACACTGCGATTCTATCTCCCTATTACATTCATATGCTCAGAAAATGTTTTGCACTGCCGCTGAGAATTTCTTCTGTGACTAACGGTTTGCGGCGCAAGTTATGATCTGGATCGATAGGGCCAGGTACGGGTACTAATTCAGGGGGGCCGCGTTTCAATAGCCAGCGGAGAAATACCATAGTGGAGATGTCAGATGCAGCTGCGGACGCAACATGGAGAGTTGGTTGGAAGATGACAGCAGGCATGATACTATCTCTGCAGCTTGCCGATGGAATGGAGATAAACTGAGACAGAGACGACCCTGGAAAGGAAAAGACAGCAGGCGGTTAAACATACAGAAGAGCATATAAGTTTTACCGATTACTCAAATTTTGAACCCTCATTGCTAAAAGATGGAAAATATTCTGGCATTATGAACATCACTCGAGCTACGCTCACAGTTTACATGAATATGAAGGCTTAAGGAAGTGAAATTAATGGAGAAGGAAGCATGGTATCCACGGAATGACAAATTGGTGAGATGCTTACGTTGAACCAAGGAAAAAAGCGAGAGACAGATGGAAGCCAAATAAGAACATCGAGACAATTGCTGTAAGTAACATTGCTACGGATGTAGAATATACCTGCATGTTACGGAACGTAAATTAAACAACTGCCGTAAATAATCTGGGAGAACTACAGATTTTTTGCAACAGCGACTTACTTTCACAATGTTGTCGGCATACTTCATCACCATAGACACGGCAATCCCACTATATGAAAGGAGAATAATTTTAAAACGTTTCATTATGAGCGTTGAACCGTAGCAATTTAGAAACAGAGCGAGCCATATATTTCAAAGGCCACAATGGATTCACTAATACTCTTGTACAACAAAAACTGATGGAGAGTAAGTTTGAGCCACTCACCTGAGCGCATGGTTGACAATCATTAGAACTGTGATGAATGAGTATCCATGGAAAAAACCCCTGAAAATAAAATAAAAAATCAATTCTGAATCACTACAAACACGATAAGTTCCTAGATCTACTTAGTTGTCAAGTATTTTCAATGGGCTTGTAACGATGTCAGCAAACAATTTCAGTTATCCTGTGCCTGTAAATAAGCTTACATGACAGGACGGGAATTTGTTATGCAGAATTGAAACAGATTCAGTAAGCAGCAGGACATATTACTTGTTTACAACAGCGTCAAAATCTTGAATCACTATGGCAACAGCATTGAATATCATCCCGAAGACGTACAACCAGAAGTTTTGGACATTTATATTTCTCGAGAATCGCTTTTTCATTATGGCCTGCAAAAGAGGAAAGCCATCTGAGTATTCTGGGAAACTCAATAACAAAAAAATAGGCAGCAATCTATAAGAAATAAGAGCTCAATATCAGCGAGTGAATTAGAATTGAGGCATATAAACTAACCTCCGTATAAACTCCAGCAAACCCACTTAGAAGTGCCATGACCTGCAATACAAATAGAAGGCAATATGATAACTAGAGGTAAAAAATGAGATTGTAATGAAGTGAGAAGTGTATCAACTGACTATAGCCATTATCCAGCCTTGCAATGGAGTTTGAAGAACGCGATCAGATCTGCATCGTCAAAATGAACAGAGGATGACAGACCAAAAAGCGGAGCAGACACAATAACTTTCTAAATGCACAATATGCTTAGTGAACCTACAGATCATAAATGATAGAGCCGAATTTGTTTATTAGTCAAATCTCTAGCTCTAACCTAAAAGTGATGATCACAAGTCAATAGTCTATTTGCAGATCTAATAGTTGATCTACCGAAAAAAAAAAACTGAGTGACAGAATTCACAATGCAGCACCCTAACAAAGAGAAAATCACAAGAGCCAAACGGCAAGAAGAAATTACTACTTACGAGGAATTGAGTTGGGCGGTTGTGCATCCAGCACACAACAGAATAAAAGCAGCCCACTGAATCTCACTTAATCTGAAACCAAATAATATCTCATTGTAATGCATCGCACATAATGCATTTAATTCTGATCTTTAATCTGAGTTCGTCCTCTAAATAACAAGAACCAAAACAGTCACATTGTCCTTACATGTCATGGAAAACAGAGAAGCGATATGTCACTTGGAACTTACTTTCTCTTAAGAATTATACGGTAAAGCACACCAGTACTAATGATGTTGAAGTTTTTAAGGATCTGATAACCTGGA
Organism: Kalanchoe fedtschenkoi; assembly: GCA_002312845.1. Taxonomy (NCBI): domain Eukaryota; kingdom Viridiplantae; phylum Streptophyta; class Magnoliopsida; order Saxifragales; family Crassulaceae; genus Kalanchoe; species Kalanchoe fedtschenkoi. Next base: position 414,913 of record NQLW01000092.1, on the reverse strand, counting down.
GCATCGACATATGCGAATATATAGTACTGCCACAACAAAGACAATATTATTAAATATCGCAAAACCGATAATTGAATCGCAAGGCAATGAGAAGTGGTATAATTAGATGAGCAACCTGTAGCAAATTCTTTACTAGGTACAGTGCAGCCGGAACAGGATATACAATAACTTCATCAAATGTTGTGCTTAATCTGTTAAAATAATGAATATGCGCATGGAGTTAATAAGAGAATTCAAAACTCGAGGTCATAAATTCACAAGTCTCAAAATTTACCGTCCTGAAGGCAGAATAACCCATAAGTCATAATAATGAGTTGGATAATCCAATACGCTAATATTTGCATTTACACTCTTAAAGTATGCGTGACAAATGAAAAAAAGAAAAAATTGTTCGGTGGCAGGCCGGCAAGCAAAAATCACCATTGAGCTAACAAGAAACAGTGATTTTGCACATGTCATATGAGCATAAAACATGACTATAACCTATTATCATCTGTAACACCTTCATTTCTCCATATTCTTGACAATGCAGCAAGTGATAGCAAACATTTTAAGGTCTCGACCTAGACAAATCAAGAAAAGCAGAATGTAAGCCCTCCAGAGTCAAAGTCAAACACATTTTCAAACTGAAACCGATACAGAAACTTCTTACCATAAAATTTGCAGTGGTAACACTATAGTCATACTTCCCAGCTCTCTTTGACCAAACAATAAGTATCGCTTGCGAGCTCGTCAAAACAGTCAAAGCAAGCGTCACTACCGACCTGATTCACAATGATGGCAGAGTCAAGACACAAATTTCAACATACCACCCCTCCATTTCTTTCAGCATGCTAAACTAACAAACTTTAAACAAACACTCACTTGCGCTTCCATTGGGCTCTGTCACCAACACCTCCTAAACTCCCCGCATTGATCAGAGGAACTGTCACACCAACAAATTCAACACAACCAGTGATCATACCCTCAAAATCTATCTAAACGCCGATAAATGTCAGATTAATCCCCAAAAAACACATACCACCAACCGAAAGCGCCTTCCCTCGTAAGTTCTCTATATCATCCTCACCATCCTCTTGCTTATCCTACGTCAAAACACTCCACCATACCATCAGATTTCAAACCAATAATCCATTAATTTTTTAAAATACATAAAATAGAAACTCAAGCTAAGATTCACTGGAGATTGCACAGAAACTGATCCAGGCTACATCAGGAAATGTCAAATGATGTAAAAAAATTGGAAAAAAAAAGAAGCTAAAAGGAGTGCGATTCGAAACCTCATCTTTGATTTTTCTGTACTCCATAAGCTTCGGCAGCCGACCGGTCAGCTATGCGAAATTACGAACTCCAGCAACGGCTACGATGTCCAATTCATGGGCGGATCTCGGCTACCTGCTACAGTAGCAGAACGGATCGCAGTGAGAGCTCGCGATCTCCATCCACGCCAGATTTCGCTAGGACGAATTGGGCCGCCATAGGCCCATTTAGATTGGGCCCTAGCTCGCAGCCCATTCGCGATGACGAGATGAAAACGATACGAGATGAAAGCGTGCGATAAATTTTGAACGTGTCGGCAGTTGTGAATCCAGCACATGCAACCGACAGCCGTATAATGGTCCCCCACGTTCCTTCCAACACACATTTTCAAATAAAAAATTATGTAAATAGTTAGCCCAGAGGTTAAAATTAATAATAAGATATAATAATTAATGTTAAAATAATATATACGGTATGTTTGAACAATATTGAATAAGTATTAATAATTTATGATATAAATTTCATTTTAAAATATTATTAATGTCACTACTAATAATACATCTTTATATAATCAGTAGCATATTTCTTGCACAAATTTTTTTTTTCTTATTTTTTAACCTCAAAAATAAAAAAATATATTTTTATTTTTATAGCTCAATTTACTCCAAATCATTTCAATCATATATTTTCATTATTTTAGTAACATTTCTAATCATGTCAATGTGCACCATTTTAAAAAAATGAAACTTAAAAGAATTAACTACCTTTAATAATTGGGTAAATTACAAAAACATATCATGAACTATCATCAATTTTCAAATTAAGTACCGAACTTTTAATTCTTCAATTTCAGTACCGAACTTTTTAACAATTTCAATACAATACAGAAGAAATTAATATGAAATATGAGAATTAGTTTATAAGTCCGACTTTTTAGCTACAATTTAAATTTTGAATAAACATATCGGTCAAAAAATTTGTTTTTTTATATAAATTTTTTTCATTTTATTAAGTGTATAGTACTTAATTTGAAAAATTAAAAAATTCGATACTTTATTTAAAAATGAATAATAGTTGAAAGTATGTTTTTTTAATTTATCCTTAATAATTAGAGTACTCTCCGAAAGTAATTAAAGTTACGAAAAAGTGCAAAAATAACACCATAAAAATAAAGCAAAAAAAAAAAAGGAGAAACGGATTTTTTCATCTCCCGAGATGGACGGCTCCAATCAAAAAAGAGAATTTGAATCGCAAGCATGCCCCACCGCCATCTTCAAGCTCGAATAAACCAGCCTGTGTTTCATTCTCTCTCTTCTCATTCCCACCATTCCTCTGTTCTGATCTCCTCTCTTCTTCTGCTCTGTTCCTCTTCCCATCTCCGACGTCAACAACCACCTAACCGATTCGAGAAGGAGGCCACGAGTAGCGATGACTTCCATCATCCAGACCATCCAAAACCGCACCTTCTCATCCTCCTCGTCCACCCTCCCGCTCTCCAGCTCCGACCCGGCCGACAAGTCACTCCTCCGCCGCCGCCTCTCCTCCCTCTCCCTCCGCCTCCACCCCGCCGTTCCCTCCCCCGCCGTCCTCCGCCGGTCCAGCTCCTCCGCCTCCGCCGCGGCCGAGTACGCCCGCTCCTCCCTCCGCAGGTGGTGGGACTGGAGCTGGAGCTGGGTCTTGTCGCGCAAGCCCGCCTTTACCAAAGACCTGGAGATGGACGAGGCGGAGACCTCCGCCCTCGGATCCCACTGCCGCGGCACGCTGAAGCACGTGTTCTACAAGATCCGGTCGGAGGTCCGGAAGCTGGTCGGGTCGGACAATGTCGGCCTGCCGCAAACCTACAGGTACGATTCGATCAACTATGCTAAGAATTTCAACAGCGGGAGACGCTGATGCTCCAAGCTTTGGTCAAATTGGGTCAACCGGGTCAAACCAAGAAATGGAGGATAATAATTGACCTGGGGGTTTCAGATCTGGGATTCAAATGTTGTTCATTTTTTTAGTATTCTCTATGTGGAAACAAGTTAGTGTATGTGATGTATCTAGCTGGAGTGCTGCCGGGAATCCGTCGGAAGGAAAGTTTGCCGGCGACGGAGAAATTGATTAGAGGAGCAAATTACGGCATTGTTGATCATGAACATTATATTTATTTATATTTTTTATCAAAGTTTGTCAGCTGTTGTAATCTTTGATAACATTAATGTAATTGCTAAATTCAATCCATGATTAAATTTGACATGGTTTATTTAGAAATATTGAATAAAGTTATTAGAAAAATAAAATAAAAAACTATTTAATCGAAAAATAATAATTTACAAATATGAAATTTTGGTGAATTCATAATTGAGAAATGTGATTTGAATAAAATGAATTATGATATCGCTGTTATTTGCTGCAATTCAAATAAGAAATCACACTAACACAAATGAGACAGATTTTAAAGCCAAGTGAATATATTAGAAAGTTTTCAAAATATAAATTTTGTTTTACTTGAAATTTCAAATGCGTAAAATAAGAAACAAACAATTTTTATTATTTTATTTAAAATTTCAAGTGCCAACAAAAATTTGCTTAGCGAAAAAATGGGTGGCCATGTGACAAGTCTAACGCGGCGCCGGCGAATCATGCCGCCACGTGGAACCGCATTTCCCGGCAGCACATATTTAATCATTAAGGAGACAGCCTAATTCAATTAAATAAAAATACGGATTTTGTAAGAATATTCAGTTGAAGAATTGTCGGTGTTATAATAAATATTATTAAAAAAAAGTACACACTTTTAATATATTTATTACAGCGATTAATTACTTTATTGAAGTTGACATTAATATGCTAAATGTGTCACAGTGCGGTGGTCCATCAATTTCCCAACACCTAAAATCGACAGCAAATTTAATAAAATTTAATATTTTCAATCCACCAATGAAATTTATTCTATTTGAGCCCGACACTACACTCAATGAAACAAAAAATTTTGAGCCGGCCCAATAAGATTGTCACTGATTTATTCCAAACGAACGCAACATTTATTTGATTTTTTATCGAATACTCACTCCGTCCTTTAATAAATGTCGTTTAAGATTAATTTGAGTAGATTAAGGTGAAGTAAATGCTAGCGGTTGAATAAAATTAATGAGTTGGTAGTTGATGTTTTTTTCAAAAAATTCGTGCAAAAAGTAAAATTGGTAGATTGTTACTGATGATAAATGATTTTTTTATTGATTATGATAAAGAAATGATTAATGTTTAACATTTTAAGATAATTGATGTAAAAGTGGACAAAAAAATTCTATTAAGTGACATGTAAAAGAGTACAGAAAGAGTATGTTCTTCAACTTCGTTTTCTATTTAGTTTATGAATTCTTGTTTAAACCATATTCATGAACACCACATGAATCTTTTCACACTTAATGTACCGACAAAAATAAAACGTATGAATACAATATGATATGGAGTATTTAGAATTTCAATTTTCATAATTTGCAGTAGCAAAAATCTCATTTTGTACGTGTGAAAAAACTCATGAGGTCCGGAAGCTGGTCGGGTCGGACAATGTGTCAAACCTAAAGGGCATGCTTGTTTCTCTGAACTCGAACTTTCAGCGATTCAAGTGTCATCTGCGATCAGGGGAGTTGGGGTTCGATCTGAGTAGGGAAGATAGATGTCGCTGAGGATCAAGACGGGGTGGATAGATACTACTTTGGATCTAAGCATTAATTGAATTTAATTAAAGAAAGTAATTTAAATAATGAATTGAAATTTATGTAAAAAAATTTAATGAGAATGAATGGAAGTAGTAAATTATTTTCCATAGCCTGAATTGAAGCTAATCTATTATTTTCCATAGTGTAAACTGAAAATAATCTAATCAAATCATGTCAACCCTACCGGTGTGTTTGATTTAGGGAAAATTTGGAGGAAATTCAATAAAAATAAGTAATTAGCTACGACATTCGTTTCGATTTAAGCAAATTTTAATAAATTCAGTTCAGTTTATTATTTATTCCAAATATTAAATGTAAGTGCGAATAAAATATTTGGGAAATATAATCTCACATTATAAAGAGAATTATATAAATTTTCTTTCTGGACAAAAGTTTAAATTCTGGATGACTAATATTTTGAACAACAATTCGTACATTTAAACTTGTTGAAAAAATACTAAGAATGAAAATAATTGATGCTAATTGAGTGTTATGCTTTGCAGTTTTATCCACAAGATTGAGAGTGAAAGCAATAATATTTTTATTTTGAAAGAATTTCGCAAGTTGTGTTTTCAAATAATACATGATAATAAAAAATTAATATGTAACAGTTACATTTCCATATTTTTTAATTAAATAAAAATATAGATATATGAAAATTTTTATTGTGTTTCATATTCAAGTTAATAAATCCCATTCAATATTTCCTACCATTACTCTTCAGATCGATTCAAATGATTTTTAGAATTAATATAAAAATTTAAGAAAATAAGATATGTTATCATTATATAATTGAACCACATATTAATATAAAATTTAAAATTAATAGAGTAAAACATCACATTCATATAAAAAATTAATTTGTTAGCATAAATAACTAAAGATAGCTATAATTAAATTAAATATAAAAATAAGTATAATAATTATAATTAAAATTTAAATTATAAAAATAAATAACTAAGAAGCAGAAAAACAGAATAATGAAGAAGCATGATAAATTTATCATTTTTTAGAATAAAAATGATAAGTGTTTTCTAATTAGTTCAGATTTAGGAGTTTTTAAAATTTAAAAATTAAGATAAAAGGCAATCTAATGAAATTAGATTTTGCATATGATTAGGAGGGAAATTCAATTACTGCGGCAGGAACTTTGTAGTACATAGAACTGTTTTGTGTTGAGTAGTTGTGATATTTGCATAAATAATTTAATTTAATTTTATTTTATTTTGATTAAAATTAAATTGGGTGAATAAGATTAATTGGATAGATTTATGGAAATGATAAAGAAGAATTAGCCAGATAATAATAATTAATAAATGTGTGCCATGTATATAAGATTTTTAATTTCGGTGAAATTTTTTTTTTAACGAAATAGCCGCTCCTCTCCGCTTCTGTAAAATCGTAGGAGGCACCAGCTCTTTAATTATCTCTTTTCTTAATCAAATATTTAATTTTTATTATCACACCAATTTTTGTAGTTAATTCAATTGTAGTTATCTGCTAAATCATTCTACTTAACTAAAAATATTTAAATTTCTAAATTTTTTCATTATCGCCTAATATATTTATAATTATCAATTTTAATGGTAGGTATTTCATAATCATTACTCTCAAATAGTAACTGCTTTTTAATTTTCTAAAGATTTTTATTATCATATAATATATTTTGAATAATCTATACTTAATTCACACCAATAAAAATCATTTTCATTATCATTTAATTGAAAAATACTTATCATCTATAAATACTACTCTGATTATATCAAGCACCCATTCATCATTTTTTTTAGGGAAAAACCCAAAAGAGGCTCTGAACTAACGCGTCCTACCCAATTGCGATCAGAACTACCGCGTTTTCCAAATAAGAGGCAAACCGTCAGCTCCGTCAGTTAATTTAAACACGGTTAACCGATATTTAAACACGGTTAATAGTGTGGGCACACCTACTTTTCTTCTCCTTCATACTACTTATCTTCTTCCATCTCCACACCAATACCACCACAATAAGCTAGCTATCGTGGACCAGGAAGAATGACAACATCATATCATCCTTTGCTACCACCGACGTCCCATTATTGATTACCGTTCCGAACAGATTGATTCCGGACATAACTGGTAGTCATTCCAACGCTGTAAGGTGGATCAACGATAAATAGTTCCAAACTATCAGTGGGCCAGAATTTCTGCTATATTGGTGGGTAATAATGTGCTCGATGAGCCTTCTGATCTGTATCAGTTTGTACTGCCGGCGATCAACAACCTTCACGCCTCGCTGCTCGAGATAAGGATTCTCAACATAACAATATCTTTTTCTTTCTCTTTTTATAGTTTAGTAACTGATTTCACCCCATCATCATCTGTTAAGTTTCTGTCGTCGGCCGATGACCCGGTCATCAGGTCGCTTCTGCAGTTTCTTTCCCACACAAACTTATCATTGTTCGTAAACATGTATCCTTATGATGTATTGCGCCTGAATCTGGAGATTCCACCGGAATGCGCTTTGTTTGGAGACACACTTCACATTTTCACTGAAGACCCTCTATATGGTGGGGAGCCTCTATATGGTGGGGAATATGTCAATTTGTTCGACATGATGGTAAATTTCATCACTTCTGCTATGGCCATGTCAGGATATCAGAACATGATGGTTAGACAATCTCATACACTATTTATGAATAACATATATAATCTATAATTAACTAATTTTACCAACATAACCTAATATAAATAATAACATAATAACTAATATATATTAAAATTTGCTTCATCAACATAACCTAATATAGATTATAACCACATATAGAATATTTATACTTGTTATTAGATAACGGTTGAGATCAGTTCTATTCAACAATTCAAACAATTATCTAATAACTATCTTGAAATATTCCCCAAAATATTTCTTATAATAATATACATTCTCAGATATGAACTATATATATTAACTAACTAAAACTAACTAATGTACAAACTTAGCCTAATATAGCTAATTACATAATAACTAATAATATATTAAAACTTAACCTGCAAACATAACCTAATATGACGATTAATAATACATATGTTATATTTATTCTTATTGCAAATACAACGAATGATTAGGATCAATTCCATTCAATAACAATAAAGCAAACTAACGGTGGTTGACGAATGACAGATTAGAATAAAGGCCGAGGTTACGAATAAGTAGAGAGTGGAGAAGATCGACATAATGGATGCTAAGGATATTAACTGATAGTGATGAATGACGAGATTTTGACGATTGAACTTATGTTGAGTTGCAATATATTTATAAGAAAAAATTCACATGTTTTTTTTAAAAAAATGTGAAGATAGCATAAGTATACGATCCCCAAGAAGGATAAGTTATGCAGATAATTTTTTGTACTTAAAGAATATGCATTTGAATTTATTCCAATATCTTTACTCTTATATAATAATTTTATATTTACTTACTTTAGCCTAATGAATTTGATATAAAAAATGAAGTAATAAGTTTGTTTATGTTTGTTAAAAATAAATTTGATACATGACATTTATACTTGTTATAAAAACAATAAATGATTCATATCAACTCTATCTAACAATTCAAAATAAGGACCGCTGAAATATTTTGAAATATTCTCAAAAGTATATTATAAAGAAGTCTACACTCTAATTAACTATTAACACATAAATTATATATAATTATTTAATTTTACAAACATAACTTAGTATAGATAATTATATAAAACTAATTATCTGTTAAAATCTAATTTGGAAAGATAACCTA